>CANYBF011255627.1:0-44487 GCA_948192965.1 Dalechampia spathulata | reverse complement strand
CGTACTCTGTATGCTTTTGGATTTCTTATACGAGCATTAGCAGGTTAGCTTCCCTTGTGGTATAGTCGTTGTTTGCCTGAGACGGGTGGGCGACGGTTATGCTACGGGAGCTTGTCGTATCCTCGTGAGTTGGGGTCGGGGGTGTGACAGGTAAAACCTCTTTTGAAAGAAAATATTTTGTATTAATATACTGCTTTTAAAGCTAACACTTGAGTTGCTAATGAAATATTTTATTATGTTCGTATTCATCCATCCCCATGTTTAATTGTATATTATGTAACTATATTAATTTGTTATTAATTTCGTTAATATAATAAACTATATTTTATATTTGAATATTGAATTATCTAAATAATTAATGAAATTAATATTTAGTAGTTGACTAATATTGGTCCCAGTGAATGATACTCTTATATTGCAGTTGCAACCTATATTCTTGCAGTGACATAATTACAAATATAGAATTATAAATGTAAAACTTGTTGATTTCATATGCATGTTAAAATATACCTATTTATACGTCAACAATAACAATTTTAATTTTAAAAAAATTGAAGAAATTCATCATAACAATTAAATAAATTGAGTTATTTAAAATTTAATTCAATAAATAATTTGTTCAAATTCATCCATCATTTGATAGACTTAATTAAACTTAAAGTAAATAACACTGATTTATTTAGGTTTACAAATTAATTTATCAGTCAGCTAATTAATTTAAATAATTATAATTTAATTATATATATAATTTGTATATTTTATAATTATATAAAAATAAAATATGTATTTAATTTTAAATATTAATACTATATTTAACTTAAAAATAAATAAATAAAACTCAAATTACCTATATCTCAATTACATCATTTTCCCAATCTAAACATCATCTAGGCCAGGAGGGGCATAGCTTTCCGTTTGTTCAAACTAGGTAGATTTAACTGAATAATTCCCATGTGCATTACTTGTTCCAATTTTGCAGCACTAGTGCCCTCTTCACCACCCACCACTTTGTACCCAAATCGCATTGCTTCAGCATTTAAAAAGTGCCCTCGCAATGCATGCACTTGACACCACCATCCAAGGCTATACCCATGACTAACCCAAATGGTTGACTTGAACTTTTTTGGTACTCCTTTCCTTGAGAAAACGTGTAGAGATTTCATTAAAGCAAGAGGCAAAGCTGAGGTTGGAAAGAACAAAAAGGGCCACCAATGAATGCAGGATTAATTATATTATTTTAGAGTTTGAAATTAAAGAAATCATAACCTGCAAAGGAAATATCAACCAAGAATGCAACGCAGTAAAAAAAAAAAGAGAAGCAGTGGGTGGAATTATAAGAATGATATGATGGGATTTGATGGTTTTACAAAGGTCATACGTCTTGAACTTGAGTCATTGAAATGGGATCAAGTACATCTCCACTATCTCTACCTGAAACTGAAAGCATCACTTCTGGCATATTATTGTGTGCTAGCTTGGAAGGTTCTTGGGTCTGGCTTTATTAATGGAACTTTACACCAATGGTTGTTTTACACGTAAGTTATAAATTTATATTCTCTCTATAATAATACAGGCTTAATTATTCATCTAATCAACCGTCTATATTTTCAAGCCAAGGATATATTTGAAGCTTGAATTTTAACATATTATTGTTATTTTCTACATGTATTAAAATAATTATCTTATATTATATAATTAATCAATCTGTCGTAAATAAATTAAAAATATAAAACAATTTATATTGAAAAGAATGTTAGATAGGATTTCAATATTGAAATTTAATCGATAAGTCTCTTTATTATTTTTGAAATTTTAAAATCAAAACAACTGAATATTAGTTCAGATCAGGAATCCATCATTCTATTACAATTGAACTAAAATTAAGCGATTTTAAATTGAAAAATTGAATATATATTCAATTGAATTTGGAGTTTAAAAAAATTGAAATATTTAATAAACTAAATAGGATAAATTTTGCATAATTGAACTGTGATGTTAAGAATGGAAAGGGAATCCTAAATGATGAACTTGAAAAGGAAACAAAGATCATTGCATTAAAGGAAAATCAGGGTTAATTGAAATCAGAAACTAAAATTGAATTTTAGGAATTGGGGATTAGTTAAATATAATGGAAATTATAATTATGATAAATGTGTAGGAGGGGAAGAAAGAGAGAGGGATTTAAATTTGATCGACACTTATAAAGGAGAAAAAACCTTAAAAAGCCCAAAAGAAAAGGGGAAAGATTGGAGAAAGAGCAAAGCCGAGCAAGGCAAATCCCACATGGAAGAAGAGCTGGCTGCTCCGTTACGCCCTCTCTCTTCACATTCTTATTATTGCTATTAGGGTTGCTCTTTTCCCTCTTTTTAATCAATTAAAAATCATTCATTTTTCATTTCTTATTATTAATTTAATGTGTGTTTATTATCTACTGCTTGCCCGTTTTGAATTGGGCACTTAATAGGTAAGATTATTGTGGAATTGAGGAGTTTTTGGGATCTGGGTTTTCTTTACTTCTCTGTTATCTTAAGAGAAAAGAGACGATTCTGAGAGGAGCAAAGATGGAGGACAGTGTGTTGTGTCAGTGGTCTGTGTTTAGATCTCTGCTAGCTATTCTTCAATGGTGGGGTTTCAATGTCACTGTTATCATCATGAACAAGTGGATCTTCCAGGTCTATTTTCAGTTTCAAACCTCTGTTCTATTGCTTTCTTTCTTTGTGGATTCTCGATCATGGTTTCTCTTAGTTTCTGTAACACTTACAATTGCTTTAATGGGTTGGCTTAATTTCTGTTTAACTGATGCCTTTTTTTTTTTTTTTGACTGGTTTGGTTTCTGGCTGTACTTAATTTTGTATTAATGCTGATCTTTTATGGTATCTGTTTGATGGGTTCCCTTCATTTTGATATTTACTTCTAACGGTGTGCTATGATCTTTGAATCTGGAATTCGTCTTCTTTTTTGAGCTTTGCTTCTTATGAATTTTGATATTGAATTGTAATGAAATTCTGTTAATTAGTGGAGAAATTTGCTACCTTCATCCATAGTATTATTTTGGACTTTTTGACCTTGGTTTGTACTTGTATTCTAACAGATTCAATTTTAAGGCATCTACTTAATTTTCAAAGTTTCCATTCATGTATGTATCTTCAAGGATTCAATTGCCATATGCGCACTCATCAAGCTTTAACTTTATAGAAAGTAGCATTTGATGTTTGTTCTTATATGCAGCATACATTGTTTACCAATTATGCTTCGAGGTTCGACATTTTGGGATATTATAAGTTGATCAACTGCCAGAGATATTATTTATAAGTTTAATCTTTTTTCAATTTTAAAATAATTCTGTGCTTCAATTTTTTTTTGTTTTTTTGCTTAAAAATTGTCAGATCTTTGTATGGTGAATAAGATGAGCAGCTAGGCTGTCATTTTTGTCCGCTCGTTTTCATTATTGTCTGCAATTCTCCAATCTATGTAGAAAACCGAAAACAGATCTAGGAACATGTGGATTCATATGTGTATCGATATTTTTACTGACCCACACATGATATTGGTTCATATAATTTATGATATCTTTTTCCATTTGGGCAAAGGGCAGAGAGAATTGAATCTGCTTTTGCTCATTATTTTATTGGGTTTACCCCTTGGTTGGGGGATTTTGATTGATTTAGTATATGCCACGATAGGCATTCCTTGTTTGTTCCCAATGATTTCTTTTGTGTGAATTTATTTGATAAATAATGAAAGCTTCAGGTAGCTTGAAGGTCTTGATATATGTAATTTACATTATGAAATTACGGGATCTTAGTATGAAAGACTTGAAAGCCGGGGTGTATTTGTGTTTCACATGTAACTGTTGAGCCGTAAAATGACATTGATCCTATATGCTGGGAGTATCATACATGATGCATAATTTTTGTGTGAACAAAAAAATGGGCTTGTTATTGCATGGAATCTTGTCAGATGTGGACCCATCAGGTGCTTGTACCTTTCCGCAACTAAGATTTTTAAGATCGCTAAAATGCCTATGTGACTGTCATATTTATTATATTGATCATGTTAATTATCCCTGATGTATTTGGTTTCGATTTTATTTAATCTATTTTGGATTCTTATTGAAAATAATTACGATCATATTATTTTAAGCAATCTCTTTGTAGGTGTACATTGATGTTAGATGGTGTAACTGCCAAAAATGATTCTTCTCTCTATGATGTATTCTTCTAGTTGGTAATAATTCTGCCTGTTATGGAGTCAGGGCTTTCACTTCCTAGATGTCAATTTGCTGGCTGCTACCCTTGATTGTGAAATCTTCATATTCTTGATTTCAGTTTGCTTAGTGTTATGGTCTTTCTCAGGCCTCTTTTAAGTGTGAAATTCTTTATGAATGCAGAAATTGGACTTCAAGTTTCCACTCTCAGTATCTTGTGTTCACTTCATATGCTCATCAATCGGAGCATATGTTGTAATCAAGGTGTTAAAGCTTAAACCTTTGATAGTGGTTGACCCTGAAGATCGCTGGCGAAGGATATTTCCTATGTCATTTGTATTTTGCATCAACATAGTGTTGGGAAATGTGAGCCTGCGGTATATTCCTGTTTCTTTCATGCAAACAATTAAGTCATTTACTCCTGCAACTACAGGTATGCCTCTGAATTCATTTGCATAGTGATTAATACAGTTTCTGCATTCCCATATTAACTTTGATGGATTTGAGCAGTTGTTCTGCAGTGGTTGGTATGGAGAAAATATTTCGATTGGAGAATTTGGGCTTCTTTGGTACCTATTGTTGGAGGAATACTTCTCACTTCTGTAACTGAGCTTAGCTTTAATATGTTTGGATTTTGTGCTGCATTATTTGGATGTTTGGCTACTTCAACAAAGACTATCCTTGCAGAATCTCTGTTACATGGATACAAATTTGACAGGTTGGATAAAAATTACCGTTATCTCTACGACTAATTGTTTTTTTGCTACTTTTGACTCCATAGGAACTACGTTCTATTTGCCTTCTGCTTCTGTTACTTTTTCTCTGATAAGTAAAGATGACTAGACGCATACATGGTGGTTTTATGATTTTCAACATGAAGAACATCTTTATATTAAAAAGGGCTTTTGTTTTGCATGGGGTATTTAATTTCATGCAACCTATTTGTAAATGCAATGCCATTGACGAAGAAATTGAATATCTTGTGCTCACCTTAATGCAAAACTAATTGAAATCATTATTGATTTTTTTAAAATGTGAATTTGCTTCCAGATACAACATGCTATTGA
This sequence comes from Dalechampia spathulata, assembly GCA_948192965.1. Classification (NCBI taxonomy): domain Eukaryota; kingdom Viridiplantae; phylum Streptophyta; class Magnoliopsida; order Malpighiales; family Euphorbiaceae; genus Dalechampia; species Dalechampia spathulata. Next base: position 39,213 of record CANYBF011255627.1, on the reverse strand, counting down.
AAGTATTTGATATGAATGTAGAGAAATAATTTATTTTTGTTGAGAAGTTGTAGTGCTAGAATATAGAAATCTGAATTCCCTGGAACCTAATATGCTAGGTTTGGGTGCATCAGTTTCCAACTATAGCAATTAATTCCAGGATCTTTCTAGTTAATTGTTAATAATAACGAGTGGATTTTTATTTGTCTGTTTGTTGAAGACGGTAACTCATGTCAACGAGTGGAAGTGAAGTTTCTGAAATTTCGTGCTTTAGTGTGTTCTTGTTCATTTATGTATCTACGTTTTTTAATGTTTCCATTGTCGGTGATTAAGATGTCCTTGCAAAACTGTTGCACATGGTACAATCTGATTCATCTATTTTTATGGACTCTTTTTTCAGCATTAACACAGTATATTACATGGCGCCCTTCGCAACCATGATCTTGGGAGTACCAGCAATGCTACTTGAAGGTAGTGGGGTTGTAGATTGGTTTTACACCCACCAATCTGTGGGGTCTTCTCTCGTTATCATCTTCACCTCTGGGGTCTTGGCCTTCTGTCTTAATTTCTCCATCTTTTACGTGATTCATTCTACAACTGCTGTCACGTTCAATGTTGCTGGAAATCTGAAGGTGAGACCAATGAGCAAAAATTGCTAAGACTACTTGAAACATAGTCAACCTATATGCTTCATATTTCTATCTAAGCATCTTCAATGCCAAATTTGATGCACAAACATACCCAACGTACTTGAAACATAGTCTACTTGAATTATAAGCTCGATGTTATGGCAGAAACCAATTATGTTAATGCACCTCTTCTATTTGTTCAATACAGGTTGCAGTTGCTGTTTTGGTGTCATGGCTGATATTCCGGAACCCGATCTCTGCTTTGAACGCTGTTGGATGTGCTATCACGCTCGTGGGGTGTACGTTCTATGGGTATGTTAGACACATGCTCTCCCAACAGCAACCACCACCTGGAACTCCTCGAACTCCACGGACCCCGAGGAACCGAATGGAATTGCTTCCCCTTGTAAATGATAAGTTAGATGACAAGGTCTGATAAATATAATAGGTCATGAATGAGGATTCTTATTGGGTAATACAGATACTAAAAAGGGGAATTTTAACAAACTTTGGTTTTTGTTGTTGTGAGCACAGCCATTACATCGCCGCCCATAAATTATTAATACATGTTTCTTTCTTCTTCATGCTTTAGAAATATAACTACAGTTCCGTCAGAAAGAGCACAAGCAACCATTCATGCATGTGATTCTGACTACTAAAAGCTTCATTGCTACTGTTTTAGCTTTTAATAGCAGTTGAAATATATACATTTATCGAGATTTAATGAACAGATTAGATTAATAAGTGCAGTACGAATCACATGGAAAGCAAATTTTATCGGGTTTTATATAGAAGAGATTCTAGCAACTATTTGGAACTAATAAGTTACAGCAATAACGAGCATTCATGATACTAATAATGAGCATTCATGATACTAATAATGAGCATTCATGATAGGCTGACACCTGATGCATAGTTGGTATTGTTTATTATAGCAAAATAGCAAAGTGTAGACGAGATTCAGAGCAGAGAGATGTTAATGAGATTTCATGGCAGAGCGGCAAGATCTTGTTGGCACTTGGTAGTCATTTTAACAAGAGAGTAATACTAGGATCAAAATAATAACAATTTAATGTACAGGATCAGATATAATATTACTTGTTAACCATTGAACTAAGCCAAGAGCCAGAAGTTCTTTATCCATTTAGTGCTAATGAGGTATCCGCCTACACTTCTGCTCTGCTTGCTCACTCCAATTGTGAGGCACTCCACGCTATTGATGCATTGCTCTACAAACTTTTCACTGCTGTTGCTTCCGCAAAGACTGCAAGAAAAAAGAAATCCCATTAATAGATCAGAGCTGGAAGAAAATAAATAAATAAGCTTTTAGATTTAGACCCACCAATTGAGAAGGGAAGAGGGTCTTTTCTGGCCTAGGACAAGGACAGATACGTCTAGTTTCTTCACTTGATTCGTCACCGTGGCTAGCCTTGGCCCTTGTATTACCAATACTTCTACTTCCACCTGTGAATAGTACCCGCTTAACCATTAAAGATTCATAGAAAGTGAAGTGACAAATCTTCCAACAGTTTTCAGAAAATAATGAATGCTGCTAAGAAACACAGTACCTCAGGTTCGCAAGCCTTGCAAAGAGAGCTAAGAGAATCAGAAAAACAAGAAGAAGAAGTTGTTTCGCTGTGAGGAGGAATAATATGAAGCAAAGTAAGCAAATCACCCTTATTAGCAGCATGAGTTAATGCCCACATCATTGCATGCTTTGAATAACAAGTTTCATCCACTACCACCATTACTCTTTTCCTCTTATTCAAACAACCACAACCATCACCACCGCCACACACATTACCAAGCTCTTCCATTCGCTTCAGTCCGCCATCGAAAACCCAGTTCCTCCTGCTGCTATTGCACCTACTGGATGTAGAAATCCACGCTTCTTCACTGTCACTTATCAGTCTCAATGATGACGCTGTAGAACTTGCCATTTTCTTTCCCCTTCCACCACAAAATATTGCCCTTATAGAGAGAAATGCAGTACAAGTGTCTATATGTGTGCGTGTATGTACATATATCATATAGAGAGAGGGAGAGAGAGGACAGAGAGCGAGAGATGGTTTGATGAAGAGGTCAATGGGGGGAAGGTTGTCAGTTGGCTTTAATAATAAAATTAAGGCTGTATAAATAAATAAATAAATAAATAAATAAATATTTTTAATCTTTAATAAAAAATTTCATTCTTAATTATATATTTTATTTATATATAAAAATATAAATTAAGAAGTTGAAAAATAACTATCATCCTTAATTACATGTATTAATTTTTTGAAAATTATAAAAATAATAATTTTTAAAATTTTTTATAAAAATAAAAAAATTTAATATACCATATAATTTGAATTAAAGAAAAATAGTTATTTTTAAAAAAAATATTATTTTTATAAAAAATAAAAAATCATCAAGAATAATATTTTTATAATTATTATAAAAAAAAGGAAGCAAAGACTATATCATATTTTGCAAAGCATGACGTCAGTTTCTAAAATATAAGTTTCGAGTTTTATTTATTTGTTTAGAAAATGCCTCCATTCAAAACACGATGCAAAACAAACAATAGAAAATAGCAGTCAATAGATCTTTGAATTTCGTTATCAATATAAATTAAATTAAAATTAAATAAAATTCAGGAGGTGAATTAAAAAGTATGCTACTGCCTATCCAAATTCACTATTATAATCCATTTATAATTGATTCATATTAAATTTTGAGTTATTTATAATCCAACATTTTTTAATTAATTTTTTTAATATATCATGAGCTTAAATGAATTTAATCAAAATTTTAAATAAATCTAATAAATATAAATTATAAAATAAATTTTTTTTATTTATATAACAAAAAATTGTTAATAAAAAATTATATTTTATAAATATTTATCATTTTAGATTAATAATTAAATTAAAAATATTTTTATATATTTATATAATTATAAATTTATAAATTATATATCTAAAATTAATTTTTTATATATAAATTAATAAGTTATTTTACGAGCTTCTTATGAAACCAGTTTATAAATTTATATAAATTGAGTATTATCTAACTTAAGCTCGATTTATTTATTGAATGAGCTTGAAGTTTTTTTCAATTTAGGCTTTGAGTAGCTTATGAGCACTATTTGTGTGACATTTATATTTGATCGCTATCTTAACAAATCAATCAATTAATTAAATTTGTACATATACAAAAAGATTAGTTCTCATATATCTCAATCATCATGTATAAGATATCATAGCATCCATAACGAAACACAACACAATCACAAATAACACATAATAAAATAACTATGATCACAAGATACAACAAAAGTATATAAATAATAACAATAACAATAAAGCATGAAATAAATATGAAGATTTTATTAAATATAATCTGCCAGTAGAAATACTTCTTTATATATTTTTCAAAATATATAAAGAAAATAAATATGAAGATTTTATTAAATATAATATTTTTATTTCAAAATTCATTTGATATATCAAAATAACTTTATCTACTTTATTTTGGTATTAATCTTTCTAAATAAATGCTTTATAACTGTAACAGACTTATAACTTGCAAGTTATATATTTTTAAAAATTATTTTAATAAAATATTAAATTAAATTTATAATAATGAATATAGATAAAATCTATATACTAATATATATTTATGTATTTAACAAAATTAAGGAAGGAAAAGTGTAATTGAATAATAAATAAAATGCCTTAAATGCGAAGGGCAAAAGAGCCGAGAGAGATTTGACCATAACGAATTGGGTTTTGAATGTGTCAGAGCAGTCTTACTTTCAAATTAGTGCACTCGTTTTAATCGCCAATGACTAATTTCTTCTCTTCCAAAATTACCATGTAACCCTCTCTTTTATCTACGAATTTAGTATTTGTATTTTTTGCTCAAATAAATCTTATCATTTAATCAAGTAATTCAACATTTTCTATACAATCCAATTTTTAATTAGTCATTAAATCGTTAATTATTTTTTAATTTTATACATTTATTTTTAATCAATATAGTTTTTTTTTTTAAATTTCCAATTGCATTTATCATAAGCTATTGTTAATGTGATGAAAATTTATTTTAAATAACATTTTAAGTCTTAAAAATATGATTAAAATATTAAATTGATATAAAAAATAAAATTTCAGACACTGAATTAAAGAAAGAATTATTTAAAACATTAAAAATACTGATCTATATATTTTGCTTGGAAGAAATATAACATTTTTGTGTATAATTATCAGAAAATAAATGAACAATGAAGATTAAAGTGCCAATCCATTACAAGACAAGTCCATAGACCTTTACAATTGGGTTATTTATGGTTTGCAGTATTTTGATACTATATTTTCGTTCTTGGGTTTATTTTCAAAACTACAATTTTTTATTTTTTGATTTTTTTCTATGAAAATATAGATCTTTTTTTAAAAATCTGTATTTTTAAAAATAATTTTTTAACTTTTATATATATTTTTATGTTTTTTAAAGAATTAGAACTAGTTTGAAAATTCAGTTGGATTAAAATGCAAGAAATCGTGAAAAGTATGATAATGCTAGTTTGAATGAAGAACAATTATGTGGCAAAATGGAAAAAATTAATATTTATCAGGTGAAATCATAATCCACCCATCTATTGTTAATCTTTTCCCTCAATCAAAGGCATAAATAAAGCCATTTATGCAACCCACTTTATGGTATATATCATTTTAATTTACATAAGAATCAATAATTTATTATTTCCTTCTCATTCCATTGATTTCTTTCCCTAAAAGATTCATTACATCTCCTATCGTTGTACATATTGGCGACATGACGACCAATACCCGCTGGAGAAGCATCAGAACACATGCCACAAACTAGTACCAAGCATTTCCATCAATCTTTTCTTTCCACTATTTTTGAAGAAAAATACATTTCTCACTCTGCGCATTTGCTTGCTTCACAAGGCAAATGCTGTGTAACTAATGAACCTTATTTAAATATACCAAGGAATCACTACCAAACTCCAATCAACCTAGGGACGAGAGGTTGGAAGGGGGAAGGATAATCATGATTAAAATTACGCCAATATATCTACAACCACTCACAGAATGCTGGACCATGGTTAATGACAGAAGAATGAAGCTGCCCCATGGTGTAACTCGGTCTCGAACATGCACCGGTTCCTGATGTGTCTGCAATCTGCAATGAATCTATGACTATGATGTCATTAGCAAGGAAGTTAATTGTGTTGTGTTACTTTTCTTTGATCAGATGATCACGTAAGTCTATATAACTTTAGTGTCCATTGAGTGGGTTGAAATCTTCCCGTAAGTGTAAGATTCACCAAGCAATGATATTTCTTCAGGAGATAGCATAAGCGACCCAGTACTCAAGTAATTTCGGGCTGCTCGTCCCCTGCACAAGAACATTCTCCGTGAGAGGTTTACTAATTAAGTTTAATATCTCCAAAAAGGTTGCATCTTACTATATGGTTCTAGCATCAATGACTACATCATACCTTCGTCTTTTAGACTTGTCAACGCCTCCAGATAAACGACAAGATTCCGATCTAGACATGTGTCCCAGAGAAGAGAGATATTCACAGAGTGTGATGTCTTTTATTGCCATGCATGCTCTTGAAGGTACCATGGATTGGATTATATTGGCAAGATGCAACTTCTTCTCTCTGCATGCATAACAATCAAACAAATACTTGAATGGTTGTGTTCAATAAATGCCCCATAAAACTATGTATGGCTCATCGCAGTTTTAAAATGCTTTCTCCCAAAGCACTTGCTAACGAGGTTTTCGAGTTGTTTTATACATGTCCAGATAAACGCTTTTCATAAGAAATAAATCAGATGGTTCTTTTTATCATACAGCAGATGCACCAACAGTGCCAAAAATATCCAAGTGTTTATGTTCCCTTAACAACTAAAATTTTTACCCAAAATGAATCTAAGAAAGCAATGTATTGATCGACTGACAACAGCTAAGTATGACACATTTAGTTTGATCAAATGGAAAGCACAACGCAATCAAGTAATTGTTGAAATTGCCATCTATGCATTCAGAAACACTTCATGACGTGTATTTTTGCAGTTGGACAATATAACCCCTAACCACAAGCCACAGTAAGTTGAATACTGATTTATTCAAGAACTCCCAGAGAAACCGCTGTCGAAGTGAAAAAATAATGGACAAGTTGGGGAAAACAGAAATGCAGCACACAGAGGGTGTTACTTTTTAATATTCAAGGCATTACAATGCAACCTATGTTTTGCATTAAGCATGAGCATAACTAGTGTAAAAAGGATGATAGATGTCCACATCAATTATTTAGGTCAATCTGCAGATAGATGTCTATATGAGCATAACAAGTGTAAAAAGGATGATATATTACACCTGCTTCGCAGTGTTGCATTCTCTAGCAGGCTTAAGTCTCCACCCATCCCCACTTCCAAGGGCTTTCTGCAGGCATTCTCTCCAAGTGTGCCATCAACTTCCATCTTACTGCTCGTAGATGGTATCTCCCAGGAAAAATCCACCCTGCTGTCAGACCCCATATCTTTACCTATAACAGCGATGTGTTTTGCATAGAAGCAAAATCCATGCTCCAAAATTGATGATGCCACTTGCAACTGCTCATTACACCAGCTGAATGCTTCTGATTCTTCAGAAAAAACCATAGGGAATCCAAATGAATTCTGCAAAAACAGACATACATGACTAAATATGCATAGACATAGTTTCTTGATAAAGATAATACTTACCAATGATTGGCATTTAGTGTGCAGTAATTCAGCTTCTGAAATTAGATCGCTCATCCCACAAGTAATTTTTATAATTTCAGATGAATATTTGGGTTCTGCAGCAACAAAATGTCTTAGATCTGCATGGCGGTTACGAAGCTTTTTCCATGATTCACGTACTTTATCAATCACTGTGAAGGGCCTATGTCTTTCATGTGGCTTGATATTTCCATTAAAATCTATACAGCTACACTCATCCATAAGTTGACTTTCTTTAGTAATGGATTCTACGAGTTCATTTTGAGAATCATCTACCCCTTCAAGAGATGATTTTGCAACGACATTATAAGCACCTTCAGAAAGATCAGAATCCTTTTGCAACTCAAGCATATATTCATTAAACTTGTCATCCCCAGTGACCAAAACATGATGTCTGAACTCATTGCTCACTGAAACTTCTTCATCAATTTCAGCCCCTTTACTCAACTGACCACAGGGCAGCCCACCGAATAAAATTCCTGATCCGTTAATTTCAGTCTCAGGGACAAAAGATGATTCTGGCACGTATGATACATCAACTGATATAGAAGTGTCCTTTGCATTTAACATATTTAATGTTTCTGAACATTGATAAAGGCTTTCCTCCAGTTTCTCTGCTCCAGAATAAAGCTGCAGGTCAGTGGATGGGCTCGAGTTTTTCTTAATGCCCAGACAATGGGAGGAAAATCTACCATCAACCTCAACGCACATTTCATTGCAAGCATCCTTGTCAGGAGTTGTTGGCACTCTTTCATTAAGAAGCTCATCTTCAGAATCAGAAGACATAACCACAAGTTTTCTTTTACTGTTCCTATGAGAGAATGGAAGCGAGTGACATGAGGAATCAAAAAAGTCAATGAAGTCCATGTATTCATGATCAGAGCAGTTATTGCTCAGCATTGCTTTCTTCTTTGCCTCTATACTGTCTGTTTCATAAATACAATTCTCCAAATCATTCTGCATCACCTTGTCATCAAATTTGTCTTCAATGGCTTCTATCGTGGATATTGACATTGTGATCTCCTTCTCAACAATCTCAGATAGCTGAGAAGGGAAATCCCAAGGGATCATCTTTGGCCATATTTGATATCCAGCTTCAAGATCAAATGAGGTTAGACTGGATAGTCTCTGTACTTCACTGTATCTACCTGAGCAGTCAAGAAGAAGATTTTAGACAGTATTTCTCTTGTGTAGATACAATTGTAAGTTAAAGAAGTTCATGTGAGCAAAATGCACACTTCAATTTACTGTTCTCTTGATTTATGTATGACCAACACATCTTTAAAAAGCACTTCAAAGAACTGCAAATATAACTGAAAACAAGGATTGGAATCCTCGGGATAATTTGGCAAATTTTCTACAAGATGGACACTTTCTCATCAATGATGCATGATATGATTGAAATGGCTCTTTTCTCCGTACTCCCTAGAACTTCCTACCTAACTAAACTCAGGCAGAGAAGATCTATTCATACAGAATGGCTCATTAGAAAAAAAGTTTCTTAAATACAATAAGAGTACTCTGCCAACAACAGCTTTTTACCAGCATTATCTTATGATCAGAGTGCATCCATAACTGAAATCTTGCATAAGATTTTCAACTTCCAAGCAACGGTTGGCTCTTTGATAGACTTCCATAATTTCAAGAGATAACTTAATTCTACTTCTTAAATAACTTTGAATGTAATGGAAGCATTCACTTCATTTCAGATTGATGAATCAACCAATTCCAAGAACAAAACACCAAGAGGTAATGAAAGCTTAACCTTTCTTGATTTGTTCGCCCTGGCACCAGAACTGCAGATGCATGATTATTTTCCTGATATCTCTCTGACAAAATTCAATAAAATCCTCAACTACACCAGCTTGAATATTAACCTTCTCAGCAGAACAAACCTACAGAGCAAATAAAGAATTAATCCAAAGACATGTACCAAATCACAACAACGAAACAGTGGAATGAATTGGAAACACATACCATGCTCAAATGTTGCAGAAGCTCTTTCTGTATTGGCATTTTGAAACATAATTCTAGCCTGTCCAAATTGTCAGGAAGAACAGGTTTTTCACCTAGAATTACCGCTATGTTGATTAGGAACCCAATAAACAAAATATTACTAGAGCAAACAAAATTTTCAACTGGTAAAAACTCTTACTATTGCTGGTCAGTATCACAGGCCCTTTCACTTTGTCAGCAATTTGTTGTATTGCACTAACAAAACCACGGTCTTCAGCAAAAACAATATCCACATCCTCAAAGAGAATCAAGGGTTTAAGTTGACCTTGACCACAGGCCACTGAATTATCCTTGTCAGTAATTTTTTCAGACATTTCAGCGACCTCCTGCAAAATACCCTCATCCAATATTTGTACGACTTCAACCACTTTATTGCCAGGATCTTTGAGTATTCTATGATCATGAGTGGCTATAGGGGATATCACATCATCCCCACACTGAAATTCTACAGAACTCTCCTGTAACCTGGAAAAAATAGGTAAAACATAGTAAAAATGGTGAGCTTTATTTGGCTACAGAAACATAAACAAGGCAACTGCACACATAAAGCCATGTATTACTACTGGATTCAACCCAATTGACAAACCATTGGAGAAGTTGTGAGTCTAAAGTGGATTGTGACTCTAAAGCCCCAAATCTTTCCTTCACAGCAATTCCATTTCTACACTCCGAAGCATTCGCCTGGATAAGACAAAAAGAGAATTACATCCATTTTCTTTGGTTGTCTTGTAGCATCATAAAAACAGAGCTTCAAGAAGATAAGAATGAATATTTAACTAGAAAAATAATAAGGCGCCCACAACAAAACACAATTGCTGGATGAGACTTGCAATTCATATCTCTGCAGATTATAAATAAGCAAGTACCTCCAAAACTCTGAACCCTTGCTCCTTAGCACAAGCATAGATAGATGCAGACTTCCCACTCTACAGTAAGAAAGAATACAATTTAAATGACTATGTATTTTCACAAACCAAAAGTACAAGAACATTTAACATTTTTCAACCTACGAAAATTGTAATACTGTGTTATTTTAGTATTGGCAAACACAATGCATAATTAACGTGAAGAACACCACAATATGCAATGATGCATGCTCAAGTATAATAATAGGAAAAAAGCTGAGAAAGAACAATGAGCAGAAGTAGATTGAGTGCTTAACCAGATCAATATTAACCAGCATGTAAAAAAAACAGATGTCCATTTTATGGATCCATTAACAAAGAATGCCCGGAGAAGGCTCTATGCTTACCCTGAACTGAAGCTAGATTGATAGAAAAGAAAAGGAGTCCAAAACATGACTCAAGCACCTGAGTCTTAACTAAAACAAATTACAAGAAATATTTGAAAATCAATGTTTATTAGTCACCAACATTTAAGTCACAAGTCACTATGAACTAGCGATTTGTAATTAATGAAGCATGTCTTATTAGTATATAATAACTATAGGACAACTAACAACATTACCAACTGTGGAAGTCAAATCAGAGATGGGAATTAACTACCAAAATACATAACACAAAAGAGTAAGTATAATTGTTGGTACGCAAAAGGCCCAGTGATTAAGAGAATATTCTTAATGCTGCCATGTTCACTACTGGTCTCAGAATCAGAATCATTTTGAGAACAGTTATAATCAGGACCTTCGGTCTTGCATTTATCAGCACCATTATCAAGTAAAAAACATAACATAGAAGAGTAAGTATAGTTGTTGATACCCCAACTGGTCCATTGATTAAGAGAACATTCTTAATGCTGCCTTGTTCGCTATCAGTTTCAGAATCAGAATCATTTTGAGAAGAGTTATAATCAGGATCTTCAGTCTCACATTCATCAGCACCAGAGCAATCTTTGAAGGCTTGATCACCTTTTTGGCACCAAGTGCGAAGCCACTCACTCAAAAATTTTACAGAATCACCATTACCGCATATCTGTAGTAAAAGTGCAGGTGACAGTGTTATAGGAAGGAAAACAAAGGATAAAGATGATATTTAGACGCTCAAGCCAATTATCTGACCTCCATGGCTTTTTGGGGCTGGTACTTATCAGTCCATAATCTCCCATCAAGCTGATTTGCACAAGTAAGATGAGAAGATGCGACCCTACAGACAGTTCAGCAAACGGGCAAAACCATATTTTTAAACATATTTTGGATATATACATCACATATGATGATAACAGATTAGACAGCTAAACAGTTGCATGGACAAAAATATGTGATCTAATTGAGATGCAATAATCAATTTGCCCAGATTTGTAGGAAATGTTTATGCATAACCTGTCAATAGTTGACAGAATATAAAAATGGTCACTTGTTTATTCTACAAACCTCAGTTCGAAAATTTTTTTTTTTTGTGTTATGAAATAAATCATCTTGAATTAAACCCCATGTTATTCAAAAAAATCCTACTGGCCTTACACACACAAAGAAGCAATATACAAGTCAATTACGATCAAGCAATATGCAAAAAAAAAGGACTAAAATTGCAAATAGGTACGCTTTTCAATAAATAGGCAAAATATAAACCCAACCTTTCTTGAAAAGGCTCGCTTTGCTGTTCTTCTAATTTACTTACATCAACCTGAAAGTTCAAGTCCCACCAAAATAAGCAAAGACTTCCAACAATCACAATAAGCTCTTAAAAAATAACTATCTGAATGATGTGGTATAAGAGTGAAATAAAAAGGGGGGCAAGGAAACATTAAAAAATCATCAAGACCAAGCCTTGTAAAACATACTATATCTGAATCCTTAACAAGCTGATAGCATTCCGTCTGTGCCTCGAGTGATATAGCTGGTATTGATGCTTCAGTCACAGACAAGTTATCTGGATGTAATGATGAACATGAATGTGACACACTAGGAAACTTATCAAAGCATAATGATTTGACCGTGCATTTGAAGATTGATGAGAAAGGGCCATCTAGAGTACAAGTGGTATTGATGAAGGATTTCTCAGAAAATTTCCAACTGCTCCAGTCAAGAGAAACAGCACCATCCTACATTGCAGGAATCAAGTGAAACTATATATAAGCTACAAAATATTTTTTTTAAAAAATGCATGGGCAGAGCTACTGTCACTGCTGGGATCACTTAGGAATCCTTAAAACTTACCATAGGGTTTCCATATCCTTGCAACCTAATCATTTTGTACTCAAATGCTTAATTATTATTTTGTTTTTCTTTTGCACTCTTCGTCAGCCCATATTTCTCATACAAAGTGGTCCTAGTTCCAAACCAGCATGCAAGCATATACAGTTGATAATACTTACCTGTTCACTCTCAAATACATGAATGGGACCAACAATATTGCTTTTCAGTTTTCTCTGGGTAATTCTCTCTTGACATCGATTACCCAAATTTCGAGACAAAAAGAAAGGGTGTATTTGCTTTCCACCAAAAACTCTTGAATTTTCCTAATGAAAGATCAAGGAAAAAATGAAGTTAGAAGGCAATTCTGTCTTAATGATATAAAAAGAATAACATCTTGAAGTTGCATAACTTGCAACTGAACCTTCACACCACCAAGCACAAATGAGTCTCATTTGGTAGCTTAATATCACCAGAAATTAAGCAGATAATCACTCGTACATGGACATAGACACCAATGTAAGCGAAGAAAATGATAAAAAATGTCAGGTACTCGAGCAAGAAAAGTAAATTTAGTAACCTCGGCCAGCATTTTTGCCTCCAACCTCAGATTAGGGATTTGCGGTAGTCCATCTTCAGTTTCTCCAGAATGAGCAGCAGTTTTACCATTAATAATTCCATTCTTTTTAGGTGGGACATACTTTCTAGGCGTGGAATTCTTTCTAGGAGTGGCATTCTTTTTAGGTGCTCGTTTCACAGACTTTTTAGGTGTAGCATCCTTCTCGGGCGTTTCTTCTAGCGAAGATTTTTCCTTTGCCTTGTTTATAAAACAAATAACAAAATCAGTCAAATCCAAACATTTTTTTTTGATAAATACATGAAAGCATATTCTAAATTTATTCATCAAACAAGCAAACAAGTAGCGTGAACACACGTAAAGGAGATTGATTAACTAAAAAAATTATCTACCCTGAATATGCAACCAAAACGAACTTGCTAATTTGATACAAATTTATATTAAGAGATCTTTTGTTCAATTATAAAGTTGCTGCTCAGAATTTCTCATAGCACAAGGATAAAAACTATTAAAAGCAAGCTTGCAGTACAATTTAACCCAAATTCTTGCTTTTAAATAAATTTGACCATACTGTAAGCATGAAAAGAGTAGGTGTTTTAACCTTTGCAGCAGCTTCAATTTGGGAATTCTCTTTTTGCTTTCGCGGTATTTTTTTCCTCCCTTGACTCTCACACAAGTTCAGATCGCCCAATTTACCCTCTCCATTGCATTCCTTGCCGGAGCTCTTTTGATCACCTTTTGATTCGATCGGTGCTGATTTGTGAGGTAAAAGCGTCGACTGCACGAGCCGCCTACGAGCTTTACTCTTGTCGACCTGCTGGATCACCGCCGCCTGGCCTTCCTCTTCAGCTGATTTATCCATTAAAATAAGCAAATTCGGTGAATTAGGGTTGGAACGATTTGGGGATTTTTTTTTGCCTTTATCTGAGAGAGCTATGGGCTAAACGAAACGTGAACATGAGCGAGATGGAATATTGGAGGGAAACATATCTTTTGTTCCCGCCTTCAAAGGGACCGTTGGGCATATGAATTTCTCCGATATATATCCATTTATTATTTGGATTTGTTATTTATATCTTTAAAATTTTAAAATAATTTTTAGAAATTTACTTATTTATTTATTTCAGTAAAATAAATTTATTTATTCATTTATTTGACTGATAAGTCTTTCTTTTAACAACTTTAAATGCATTCTAAAGAAAGGAACCATCCTCTGTTCTCTCCTTAGTACTTTGTCTCCTTTCTTGACCAGAAATCGAATCTGGATTTTGTTGTTGTTGCCATCCGGACATCGGCGGCAACCTGTTCGCTTTTCCTCCCTTTATTTCCTGTTTCATGGCTACCATATTTTATTCGAAAGTTTCCTTTTCTGTATAGCAGCAGCGTGGCTGCAGGTGTTGCTGTCATGAAGGGTTTTTGCTTAAATTTAATTTATATTTTTATATATAAATTAATTCAAATAATATAATATAAATATTGAAAAAAATTGCAAAAAAAGATTAAAATATATGTTCATAAATTTTATTTATTTATAAAATATAAATAAAATTTAAACAAAATTTATCAAGTATTAATTTAACCTCTTTGATTTTAGTAATCTTATTTTCAAAATTTCAATTTAATACTTGTAATTAAAAGTTACAAGTTTCTCCCTACTCTTAATTTGGTAAATTTCATATTAAATATATCTAAATCTAAAAATTAATATTAAAATTATAATATTGAACAATTTAAATATAAGGTAATATCTCCACAACATACAAAACGGGTATCTTCCTGGTCCTGATGGAATCATCTGTATTTGCAAAGAAATGCTCAGTTGTCCAAAGGGCTGGAAAGTTTTGAGTTGGTTCAACGGCCATTAACCACCGGCTCTTCCTCGGCCCTCTGAGTCCAAGCGAGAATTTAAACAACACGCTCCGCCAGTGGGAGTGGGGATGCACAGCCTAGTATATTCAAATTATAATGTACTACTACAGCAGAAATTCCTTCCCCACGCCTGCAAAAGAAACGGAAAAAAGAACATAGGTGGACGTGGGGTTCACCTGGATGCCTCTTAGCATGAAAAGCATAATATAAAATTACCAAAGCACCCCTAAATTGATTTATTTTTTTATCAATCAATCAAAAATTTTCTTCAAAAATAAATTTAATTGATCAAAATTTATTCTGTTTGATAACCAATTGGATGAATCCAAAATTCCATCAATAAGTAAGAGTTAAAATGGAAGAGAAAAGAAGAGAAATTACAAATGATAAAAATGGTAAATCAAAGGAAAAATGACTAGAAAATAAACGTTATAAAGGCAGGGGCAAAACAGTACAATGAATTATGAATGTTTTGAAACTCTGTGGATCTGACTACCGTCTGCTGGCTCTGTGCAAAAACATTTGTCTTCTCCTTCCCTCTTCCCTCTTCCTTTCGAGAAAAGCACTTTCCTTTTCTCCCACTCTCTCTTTCTTGCTGGAGGTCACTGCACATCCAAGAAGTAACCTAAAAACACCGGACGGAAATCTCTTATCGACGTTCTCCACCGCCCAAAAAGTTAGCAAGAACAGTTGCCTTTTTTTCTCACCTTTGGCACTTAGTTTCTGTTTATTTTTTGTATCCTAGGTTTAGGGAACACCAGCAAACCAGAACCACACACATTCTCTTCCTTTACTACTCCGAAGGTGAAAACGTTCATTTCAACTTTACTTTGTTTTCTCATCTGGGTAAGTGATTAACTTTGAAAATTTTCCTTGTTTGAACGTTTCTTTATCTCTTAACTAAGCAAGAAAGAGCTTTAGTTTTTGACCCTGAAGATGCGAACTTCAAAACTCATCTTTCTTTTTGTGGTTTTCATCAATGTGGTAGCTTTTGTAACGTCCAAATCTACCATAGAACCATGTTCGAATAATGATTCTTGTAATGCTCTTCTTGGCTACACACTCTACACAGATCTCAAAGTCTCTGAAGTAGCTTCTCTTTTCCAAATTGACCCAATAGCTCTCCTCACTGCAAACTCTATAGATATCTCTTACCCAGACGTTGAAAACCATATTCTTCCTTCGCGGCTTTTTCTCAAGATCCCGATAACCTGTTCTTGTGCTGATGGGATTAGAAAGTCTGTTTCTACCCATTACAAGACAAGGCCTTCAGATACTTTGGCTTCAATTGCTGACTCCATTTATTCAGGTTTGGTGTCCTCTGACCAGATAAAGGAGGCTAATTCGATACAGGATCCCTCTGTGCTCGATGTTGGGCAGAGTCTTGTTGTACCACTGCCTTGTACTTGTTTTAATGGGACTGATAATTCGTTGCCTGCTATCTATTTGTCTTATGTCGTGAAGGACGTCGATACTTTGGCTGGGATTGCTTCTAGATATTCCACTACTATTACTGATTTGATGAATGTTAACGCTATGGGAAATCCTTCTATCAAGGCTGGCGACATTCTTGCTGTGCCATTGCCAGGTAATTTGTTTTGATTTCTGCTGCTACCTTGGATTTTTAAGATCGTTTTCAGTTGGTCGTCATTAGGATTGCCGGTTCACCTCACTTTTTTTGTTTAATGTTGCCTTTGTTTGCATCAAACAATAGACAACTTGAAGCTTGGGTTGAATTTGTTCATTGTGAATTTATTCATTGAATTGCAGCATGTGCTTCAAAGTTTCCAAGATACGCCTTTGATTATGGCCTGATTGTGCCAAATGGGAGCTATTACATTACTGCAAGTCACTGTGTGCAGTGCAGCTGTGGTCCAGGAAATCTCAAGTAACTTAACACCTCCGTTCATTGACTTCCTTTAGGATTATGTCGTTTTTCTCTTTTTCGCTCTTTAGCTGCATATACTGAAAGTTATTAATCTGGCTTATGGCGTGTCTTGTGTAGTTTGTACTGCATGCCTGCTTCCTTGGCGGTTTCTTGTTCTAGCATGCAATGTAGAAATAGCAATCTTATGCTTGGGAATGTCACATGGCAGCGAAGTAGCGCTGGATGCAACGTTACATCCTGCAGTTATGGTGGATATGTCAATGGCAGCATTGCAACCACGTATGATATCTCATAGTTCTGGTGTTTTATCAGTATTTAACTGCTTCTTCATCTCTTGTGCACTTGCATCATTCTTTTTACTTTGGATTACTTTGCAGGTTGTCCACATCTCTTCAACCTCAATGTCCAGGTAACTTTTGATAAATTACGTTTGTTTATGAGGATAGCAGGCATCATGTACAATTTGAACGTACCGTTAAGTTTTCATGTTTGATTATCAATTCATCATATCTTTCATTGGCCTAAACATGATCTCATGGAGGTGCCGTTGGTGCTTCCAAAGTCTTCGACGAATCTGTCACAAAATTTGATTTTTGTTGTTTAAAAATCACTTGCTTTACGTAGCGTTTCTGGTGGTTCGTTAACACGACTAACTTCATTAGTCTTCTGTTGATAAATTTTTGCCTGGTAAAACAAAATAATGCAGGGCCACAGCAATTTCCTCCTCTGCTAGCCCCGCCCACTACGGTGATCAGGGACTCAACGTTCGGTCCAGCTCCAGCACCTTCGCCTCAGTCTGATGGTTCCATTACATCTACGCCCAAGACTACGATAGTACCAAATACCGGATCCCTACCAGGACTAGCCCCAATAAGTGGTCCAGTAGGAGGCGCATCCGATGCTTGCTCGATAGTGAATCCATTAGCAACTTCCTTACTTGCGCTTGTGCTATACTTCTTCGCCAACTTCATGATCACCCTTTCATTGTAACTTAAACTAAACTGTTGTTCGAGATGGTGGGATTTTGGTCTGTAGTCTGGTCGATATTTTTGGCAGTTCCTTCTGCTTTGGTGTATGTAAACCTTCTTTAATTTATTTCAACGTGTGGACCAATTCGTGGGTGAGGGAATCATAGGCCATCATCGTGCCTAGGAAGTGTTATTTTCGCAAAGTATTATGTATCTCGAGGCATATGCAGTTGTTTCTCATATTCAAATATCATGATTCTCATTATCTAAAGCTTCAGGAAATTCCTGGGTCATGCATTGCTTTCGGGCGTGAAGGGTGATCATCATAGCGTTGAAGGTTGTAGTAAATAACAAAATTGTTTTTTTATTTTATTTTTATTTTTCTATATATCAAATCCACTAATTAATATAAATAAAAGAGAACAATATATATATATATATAGCGACATATGAACAAATGATTTTTCAAAAAATAGAGAAATTAACCATTATATTAACATGCTTTAAAAATAAATTACTTAAATTGATTATGTACAATTTTATAATAAGCCTTGGATGTCTGAACTCTAAACCCTTGCGGTTGAGGAGCAGCCATCTCGAATCGGTTTCTCTTTCCCTCCAAATTTCACTAACAGAACATCATCTTCTTGTTCGGTTTAAAGATCAAGAACAATACGAAACCGTAGATAGAGAATAGAATCATTCAATGTCTTCGATTTCGTCGAAACTCTACTCTGGTCTAAATCTCCTTCTGTCCTCTTTTGTATTTGGGATTGTGTTGTTTAACTTTTCTGATTTATTCATTTGATTGATTGATAGTTGTTCTGCTTTTGCTAATATGGCAGATGATATTAGCCTCGTTGTGGTGTTACTAGACACTAATCCTCTCTTCTGGGTCACATCTTCTCTTCCGTTTTCTCAATTCCTTTCTCACGTAATTTTCCTGTTTCTACGAAATTTGAAAAACCCTAACCCTATTTATCTTCAGTTGATTGACAAGTGCAAGAATCGATTTTCTTTTTGTTTGTTTGCAGGTACTTGCATTTTTGAACTCGATTCTGCTACTCGGTCAGCTAAACCAAGTTGTGGTTATAGCTACTGGATACAATTCATGTGGTTATATCTATGACTCTTCCTTGAATTCGAATAACAGCTCGGAGGATGGGAGAATGCCAGCTTTATACGCTGAATTATTGCAGAAACTTGAGGATTTTATGATCAAAGATGAAAAGTTAGGGAAAAAGGATGAGGATTCTAAAGGAAAGGTCGCTTCTTCGTTGGTTTCCGGATCGCTGTCTATGGCACTGTGTTGTATCCTTCATTTAATCATTAGTTTTTCTATTTTTGTTTTTTCTCTTTCTCTTTGTTTGCAGTTTTAGGCTTTGTTGCGTTCTGTTTTCGGGGAACGAACAGATGTGTGAGGTAAAAGACAAGGTTGCTCGGAAACTTTGAAAGAAATGTATATTCTTGTTTTTCATGTGATGGTATTGATAGCTAATAATTATCAACTAGGATTGATTATTAATTTCTGATAGAAAATAAGTGTGCTGGTTTTGGATTGTTTGATTTGACATGAAAAATAGATATTCAACGAGTTTTTCGTTCAGGACCACTTACTCCTCAGCCTCGAGTGAGTATTTGCATTTTTACTGTACAATGTATTTGTGTTTGCCTGCATGATTGTTCCAACTGAATTTGAAATATTATCTGTTTGGATACATGAACAACAGTTCATATGTTGCAGCCACTTGTAATGATCTTAGCATAGCCATTTTCTATATCATTATGGATTATGATTCTTACCACACTACTGACATACAAGGGCAGATTTTGTGTATGCAGGGATCTCCAGATGGACCTGAACAGTATGTTTATGATCATAAAAATTGTTTTTAATTTTTTCCTCCTCAAGCCTTGATCGTTTTCTTCTTGGTTGGTGTGGGGATGTGACTTTGCAGATATGTTGCAGTAATGAATTCAATTTTCTCTGCTCAACGCTCCATGGTACTACTTGTGTTTAGTTTTTCTTGTTACAAATTTTTATTACTCCATTCTAATTGGAAGCTCATTGATGTTTCCGGGCCAGTTCAGTTATTTTTTGAAATGAAGCCTGGAAACTAGACTATTTGCTGACTGGAAAGTAGAAATAGTGTTATGATACAAAGTGTTATAATGACAAATGCCAGTGAAGAACTTCATAGGCTTTGTTAACTTGTCTAGATTTCGTTATTCTTCCATCAGTTAGAATCATTTTATTTGATGTTTCTTGATAATCAAATGGTACACTTCAATGTTTGTTTGTAGTTTGACATGTGAGAAATAATAACTGTTTTTATGTTTTGAGAATTTTCCTTTTACTCCTTATTTAGTCTCGTGAATGATGTTAATTTGAACATATGTACAAATTGTTGTTGCTATGCAACCTAAACAAATTTCTGAAATAGACGTAAGCAATGTTTTATCTCTAGAAAGAAATTAAAATGGAATGCATAATGTTGTTGCCTTCCTTCTCCTTTTCTGCATGCTGTCAATTGATTTAAGTTTGTTGTTGGGATCTCTGAATGTATAGTTACTAGGTGATATTTGGTCATGCTTTTTTCTTGCCTAGGAATTATATGTATCTGTTCATTTGACTCTGCTGTAGGTACCTATAGATTCTTGTTATGTTGGTTCTCATAATTCAGCGTTTCTGCAGCAGGTAGCCTTTTGCACGAATGAGTATTTTTTGCAAAATTTATGGAGCCCATATTCGTCTCTAATTTATTGTGATGCGTACCATTCAGGCTTCTTACATTACTGGAGGTGTATATGTTAAGCCTCAGCATTTGGATGGACTCTTTCAGTATTTGGTGGTAAGTTTTATAGCTTCAGTGCTATAGTCACAGAATAATCTATAATTGAATTGCAGATAGGAGTGAATAATCTATTTGGTTCTAATTATGTTCTATTCTTATGCATGTGCCATTTAATTGAGAAGTCTTTTGATATAGCCTTTTGTCTTTTGTTTGCTGATGTGCTGCTAAATACTGTTAAAATACAGAGCGTTTTTGCAACTGATATGCATTCTCGCAGCTTCTTACAACTCCCTAGGCCTGCTGGTGTGGACTTCCGTGCATCGTAAGCTGCATCCATCTTAACTTGTCCACTTTCTTTTTATATTATTACTATCTTGTCTACTTTTAGCTGCCAAGCTTTCCCATATTAGACACTGATTTCAGTGCCCTTGGGTTCTCATTTTGTCTTATATGCTTTAATAGTTAAAAAATAGGCACAATTGATCTTGTAGCGACCAAATGTGCGGTAAAACAATTTGAATTGCAAGTTGTCTTACCGAAAACTTATCTTGCAGGTGCTTTTGCCATAAAACCACGATCGACATGGGCTTCATATGTTCTGTATGTTTGTCCATATTCTGTAAGCATCATAAAAAATGTTCGACATGCGGGTGGGTGCACGTTTCCTCTTGCAAGTTATACAATCTAACATAATGGTTCTTCTAGTGTTTCTTGTGCACGTACTATCATTTAACAAATTCTTTTTGAACTAAAATATCAAAATTGAACTTCTTGATTTTCAAATTTCTCTTCCAAATACAATCTGAGGCCAGTTGGTTGTTTGAAATGCTGAAATTCTTAAAATATTAACTGTATTATTGCAAAAGGTTTCTCTTGCTTTCGCCTTGTTTCTAGCTATCAATAGTCCTAAAGGTTTGGAAAGAATTAGGGAATAAAACATAATAACATAAAAGAATAAGAAGCAAATGAGAAAAGAAAGAACAATAATCTTAAAAGACTTCATTGTTAATATTATTCTACTTGATGCATAAGCCAAGGAGCATTTAAATGGTAGTTATGTAAGCATATAATGTGGAAAACAAATCGAATCCTAGTCATATAGGAGCTTGTACTAATTAGGAAGGAAATAATGTTAACTAGGATCTCATTCCTATTTTAATTAGAATATTATCTATTCAAACAAGGTTAACCAAATTGCAGCAGACAAGCAATGTTTTAAAATTGAATTTGCTGGTGGTGGTTGTTGAGCTTTTCTTCTTTCCCGTAATATATACAAGTTAGTGGATTTCTTAATTTGCTGCTCTTCCTTTCTGTATGTTTGAGGTTAGATTGATGCAGGCTTACGAAAACAAAGATGTAGATGACTAAACGTGATGGCTATTAAATCATTTTATTTGCTAAAGCAAAGCAAGAATCTAAAACATTTTATGAACTTGTGCTGTTTATAATGATTTTAAAGCACAAGTTGCTTTGCTATTTTAAACTCATTTTCCTTTATTTTTAGTACCATCTACAGTGGGGATCGGGTACATGACAACAGGCGATTATTATTAAAGTTTCTGAATCCTTCTTTGTTCTTCTCCATCTCTTTTTCACAGTTGCTCTTCCTTTGGTAATGATGCAGGTCTGTGTTTGGTCAAGCACAATCAGATAGTTCCTCAGCATCAGAGCGTAAGAGAAAGGCTCCAGACACATGATCTCACTTTTCAAGAAAGTCTTTACCTCAGGTACGTATGACGTACTAATGTAATGGAAAGATCTGTTGCTATGACAATACGTCCTACGTAACAGACTTCTTTTAATCGGTGTCCATGGTATTGAGAATTTCATAGTGCAGAAATTTTCTGAAAGGAGGGATAAATACATGGGATTTCGATTTAAATTAAGCTCAAGAGATTTCGACGTTGATAATAGTTGGATAGCTACTCTTTCTTGACCTGGAAGTGTATTTCTCTGTTTATTTCTTACAGTGGTGAAGCTGCGGGCAAGAGAAACGCGCAAGAGAAATACACTGACCATCATATGGTTCATTGATCTAAACATGGAACTACATTTTGTTGGCATCTTAGAAAGATTACAACAGCGCTCATCTCTTCGTTCAGATCCAACTATCATCTCATCTTGCATAATCCTCAATAGAAGCAAAGATTGCTGGACTTGTTCACCATCTCAGGCTTCTTAAAGTGACGCAGGTTTTCTTGTTTATTTTAGAAACTTGAGAATTTTTGGGTGTTGAATAGCATTTTCTTGATCATAGAGTTTGGAAATAGCTTTGCCAGTCGTTATCGGTCCTTTTTCTTCGGCGTTGTTGTGACTATTTAGGGCCAAAAGATGTCGGGCAAATATCCTTTTGCTACATCCCAAACATCCAGTAAAACCCCGTCTAACCCCATTTGCGTACTTCTGCTACAACAGTCCGTTCGTTAAGGCCATAAACGTGGTCGGTTCATCATAGAGATTTATGAGAAATTAAAGATGGGGCAGGAAGATTAAAGATTGTATGAGAAACTAAAGATTGTCATGTACTAATATATTCGGTCTCCTGTCTGATTGAGAAGGGGAAACCAAGCGCTTTCCAAAATTACTCCTTTTTCGGGTTCATGAGTGAAGCAAATTTCCCGAAAGAAAACCAGAAAAACCACAACGAATGCAGGACATGCTGAGCACAACTTTTACAGGACAAAAGCTTTATTACGAAGGCTACGTGGCGGTTGAAAGCACAAACAATCCGATTAAACATGACACATCACGCGGGCAGTGAACAGTCTATTTGGTGGTATAAAGTCCCAGCTTTCATCAAAGTGCAAAGGAAATTATTATGCGCTTAAATCTCACCATCAAGGAAAAGAGTAGCTATAAGAGAATGAGCCATCACCTTCCCAGAAATATCACCATCAAAAGTTCCAGCCAGCCAATGATAAATCTAGCGCAGAGGTAATCAAACTACTTTAACTCACTACATCTTCAATGTTCATTATACTTTTTGAAGTTTGTCTTTAAACTAATGTGATGTATAAAAATGGGATCGCTTCACAACATTTCCTAAGGCTTTCAGAGAAACCAACGGATTTTCACCGGAGAGAGACAAACGCAGAGTACCATTATGACGGCTCAAACCAACGTCAAAAGTGAAGCATGAACAAATATCCTCCCTTAGCGCTGTGCACAGAAAATCTTGAATTTTAAAAATATTTAATCTGATTTGGATTTAAAAACTTACTTTTTTTAGTTTGAAAATCAAAAATAATAAATTTAATTTAGTTTAATTTGATTTATAAATTATAAAAACAGTGAAAATTTTGATTTCCGTTACTTAAGTTTAAACTGAAATAAATAATTTGAATTTTTTGTGTGTGCGCTCCTTAACAGGGTTTGTTTCTTGGGGTAAAAGTTTCCAGCATGAAGAATAGTGAGACCATCATCCCCAATAAAATGATGGCTGCTTCACTTCTCCCTCCTTGTATTTGACTTTCTTCCCATACCAATCAACTTCCCACATCTCAAAAGCATGCATTTTGTTTGTCAACACTTTTTTTTAATTAATATTTTAAAATATTAATAATTATTTATAAAATAATTATTCATCAACTAATATATCCTTCAGTTAAAAGGAATCTAATTATTTGTTAATAATAATAATGTCAATATTGGCAATATTCATTATTGTTAACTGAAATAAATATTACTCTTTTCATTTTAAATTAATAATTAGAATTTTGGTTTTAATCATTCTAAATTAGGACACATTTATCTTTTTAATGAGCTGAATATGATAAATTTTCATTATATTTTTATTTAATTATATTAAAAATTAAGAAAATAAATACTAATAGAATACAACTTTACATTTAAAATTAACATGATTTATAAAATTTGAAAATATATAAAACATATTAATTTAATAAAGATAAATGAGATGTAAAATAATATTTTAAATCTCATAAAAGATTTAGATTATGTGATATTTAATAAAATATGTATATTTTATTTTTAAATTTTAATTTAATAAAATTAAAAATATATCCAATAATTTAAGAAAGGTCCAATATTTTTTTAAGGAAAAAAAAGTAATATTTGTATTTTTCTATTTGTTTGAAATTTGGAGAATTGTTCGTGTAGTAGCCAATTTCTCTCATATTTTGGTAAGTTACTAAAATATTAATTAATTAATAAAAACTATATTAAACCTAAAAAAGAAAAGGTGAAGTACGAGTAATATTCAGTTCCTTAAAATGTTTGGAATTTACATGTTAATATAATAATGATAAACAAAAATTAAATCTAATGTTCAGTGGAGTGGATATAGTCATCATTTTAGATTTTTCTTTCTTTTTCTGAAAAAAAAGTTGTTTTGTTTTGTTTCTTCCGGAATTGTCACCGTCGAAGTCTCTCCCTTGGTGAGAAATGGAAGAAGACGCTGTAGTCGCCGATAGCGAACCGGTTAAAAATGAACCGGCTGTTGAATCTTCTGATATCGAGTCCCGGATTCAAGACGCTATGCGCTCCCGCGTTAATCACTTCAAAGAGCAATCCGAGTTCTCTCTCTGACCATCTCTTTTGCTTAATAGCTTTTGTTTGGATTGCGATGCGTTTAATTTCAGTTGATGACAATTATTATAATTATTATTATTAGTACGTTTGCTTAAGTTTGTGGTAATTTTTTCTGAAAATTACAGTTGCTTGACGTTTGAAGGAGTGAGGAGATTATTAGAGAAGGATTTAGGACTGCAAGAATATGCTTTGGATGTTCATAGAAGATTGGTTAAGCAATGTCTGCTTCAGGTGATTTTTGTTTATTGTTTTTTCTCTAAAATTACGAGTAGGAGTTACCTCAGTTAGCTACTTGTTTGGAATTCTTATCGTTAGGAGCCAGTTCAGTAACTGAATTCTCTTCACTCAGTTCTTATTTTTAGTTAACCTTATAGTTGCTAGAGTTCCATCGTTTCAACTTTAACCATTAAAGAAAGAAGAGGCATTTTTAAACAAAAGAAATCACGCCTAAAAGACTGACCTGATTTTTCAAGATTTTGATTCAACTTATTCAACTCTTGCACATGCTTAGTTCCAAACTTTGCCTTTTGTGCTTTTTCAGCACAGTCATTGATTAAAACCAAGCCTATGTATCCTGTGTAATGTCTAAGCCTGCGTTGCTTGTTTAATGTATTTATTTCTATTATTTTGTCTTTTATAATTCTTGATTGATTCATGTTCTTTGTAATCCTAGTACTTAGATGGTGCTGGTGAGGGTAATGCTTCCAAGGTTTCAGGGGAAACTCATGAGAAAAGTACCCCTTCAATTAAGAAGGAAGAACCTGAGTCATCTGAAGGACACGGATCACAAAATGATGTAAAAGAACATGCTTCTGAAAACGAGGAGAAGATTGAAGACTCCCCTGTAATGGGACTTCTGACTGGGAAAAAAATACCTAAATCAGAAACTGAGGAAGCTCCAGTTGATAGCAACAATAAAAATGTTCTGACTGAGAGCATCGTAATAAAAGCCTTGTGGAAGAGGGCTTCATATATCAAATCTAATTCAGAGTATATCACTAGCTCTTCTACATGTTTATTTTGATTTTCTTGTATGCTTTATTCATGGTTTGTTCTGTGCTTATTGGTTACCTATATGCTGTTAATATGAGTCCAGCAAGATTAGATCTGTTGTTTAATTTCAGTAAAGTTACAATGGCTGGACTTCGTCGGCTTTTAGAAGAAGACCTTAAACTTGAAAAGCATGCTCTGGATTCCTTCAGGAATTTGATAAGCACACAGTTAGATGAGGTGAATATTTTGTGTTTGATCTTTAGCTTCTTAAGGTGTAGTGTAGAAGCTGACATATGTAATTATTTGTTGTCTATTAGATACTAGAGTCTTCTGAAGTTTCTGAACCTAAGAAAAAAACTGTCAAAAAAATTTCTCAAGGGAAAACATCTAAAAGTGTGAAGACCGAAGAAGGTTCCGACTCTTCTGATAAAGAGACAGATGAGGAGGATGAAGATGAAGTCAAACCAAAGAAGAAAACTGGCCCAAAGCAAAAGATGCAAAATTCTGAAGGGTCTAAAAAACGGAAGAGATTTGAAAAAGCTACTAAACTAACTAGCAATAAGAAGGTCAAGCCTGAGAAAACAGCAGTGGAAAGCAGTAGTGATGTTGAAGACAGCGGAAATGCCTCTGAAGATAGTCGTTCTCAATCTTCAGCTGAAAAGCCAGTCAAGGTATCAACATCTTGCCCTCAAACATATGCATACTTCTTGCATGCTTGAAAAGGAGAAATGATAATCCTAAATGCTGGAGTAAAAATATTTCTATTTCAATGTGTATTGTAGAAAAAGGAAGCTTCAACTCCGGCACATGGGAAACATGTCGAGCATTTAAAATCTGTAATAAAATCCTGTGGGATGAGGTATTTTGTCTGACTTGCTGCTTACAAGCTTAATTACATCTTTATCGCATTGGCATCTTAACATTATTTATTCTTTTGCAGTGTGCCCCCTGTAATTTACAAGAAAGTCAAGCAGGTGCCTGAGAATAAACGGGAAACCCAGCTAATAAAGGAATTAGAAGAGATACTTTCTAAAGAAGGATTGTCATCAAATCCTTCCGAAAAAGGTAGTTGTTGCCTTTGATTTTCTGGCTGTCCTATGTTAGCTTTAAATAAATAATGTGCTCATCTGTGCAATTGTTTCTATTTGCTTTTACCAGTGACGTTTTTTCTGTTGCCATTCATTATTCTTTCTCAAGCATCGTTGGTCTTAGCATTAGTCTTGATGTTTTGTTCATTTGTATCTGAAATGGCCAAACATGAATTGAAAAATCAGTAGGTTACTAGAGCACTTTTTAGTGTAAACTAGGATTGAATTCCAAAGTCAAAAACTATATCAGGAACTAGGTAAAGGAGAACGTTTAATTAATTTGAAATGCGGGGGATAGGAAGTGGAGTGCTAGCACTCCGATAATTTAATTTCCTATCTCAAAAGTGAACAAAACTGTAATTTATCCTTATAGCATCAAAAGGAAAACGTCAACTAAGCTGTTGTAAATTGCTTCTTGTAGCATCATCTTTCTTGAGATATATTTCAGAATCAGATCGTATCAAAAAGGGCTCAATTAGGCACAAATGAACCCTTACAACTTCTATCTCAAAAGTAAATGAATCTGTAATTCTTCCTTGTAACATCAGCAAGAAAAACATCAGCTAAGTTGTTGTAAGTTGCTTGTTGCTGCATTATCTTTCATGTGGCATCTTTGAGACTGAGACCTTTGTCTAAAGGACTTAGTTCAGGCACTAGATACACCCTTACTGTGGCTCTTGGAAAGGTAAATAAGACTAACTTTTCATTGCAGCATCAACAAGAAAACATCAGCTAAGTTGTTAGAAATTTCTTCTTGCTGCATATCTTTCTTGAGACATCTTTGAGAACCAGATCTCCAGACCTCTCCGAATAAAATGTAGGGCCACCAAGTGTACCCTTGTTATTGTGGGGTGAGAGGCGAGTGCGTGCATCAGCCCTTTGCCTTAGAGTTGCTTGGACAAATACAATATATAATGTTGATACATTCTTTTCCTGTCAAAATCAAGCTTTCATCAAGCTGTTTTTCTCTTCCTATAATAACTTTTCATTGCAAATATGCTGGTTCTGTTATGGTGTACTTTGGGCTTTATGAAAGAACTCAAGCTTAAAAAGAATGTAATTTGTATCTTGTGTGCAATAGGCTCTAATGCATCTTTTAATAGTTAATATCAACTTGTTGTCCGCAGAAATCAAGGAAGTCAAAAAGAGGAAGGAAAGAGCAAAAGAGCTTGAGGGCATTGATATGAGTAATATAGTGTCAAGTTCACGTAGAAGATCCACAACCAGTTACTTGCCTCCTCCGAAGCCCAAAGTAATAGTTGAAAGTGATAGTGATGGTGATGATGAAAGTGATGAGGATGATGAAGATAGCGAGGATGATGAGGAAGTGGAAAATGATGAAGAAGATGATGGTGATGATAACGGCCAGAGTGAGGATCTCAATGCAGGTTAGTGATTGTTGATGACACTTGCTCCACGTCTTGTTTATTGCTGCATTACTCGTGTCAATATAATATGGCATTTACCTGGCGTGTTTCGACTTGTGAGCTGTGTGATAAGATAGTTTGAAGCTGCTGAATTACAGTCCTGGACCCTGACTGTAAAAATCATGGCCGTAGATTGTAGATCTCAACAGGGTTTTAGCGTCAGTTAAAGGTAATAGCTATGAATAGGCATCAACTCTTAGGAAAGAGGGCAGGAAAATGATCCCTTTTATGGGACATACAATGCATTACAAATGGATGATCATTTCTCTTCAATCAGGTAAATTCTATCCACCTCTTGGAATGAAAAGAACTAAATCAAAATACTCATAGCATAAACCATTCAAGTTCTAACTGTCTGCATGGACCATGGATTCATTATAAATCAAAGATGGTAGTAAAAGATAAGTTCTTATACCTCAAGCTTGCTTCTTCTGGCAAACATCCAAGAAACATGGGTTTTAGGAGCAGAACACTTTACATGCTGCAAACCTTTGGTTCATGTATAATTTGTGTAGACCTTCTACTATAATATTCTGTCTTTTAAATGCAGGGAGTGGGGAAGACAGCGATTGAGTCCAGAATAAGCTTACGTGGTAGTTGATTGACGAAGACAACTCAGCAGTAGTAGAATACGTCGATGCATTATCTGTTCTAATTTAACAATTTTTACCTTGCTTGTTTTTCTACTTTTGTCTTGCAAGTAGAAGACCTTAATTAGCCTTTTATTTTCTTCCTTGTAGAATTTTTCCTTGCAGCATCTGTTATAATACATTTCTGTATCTGATTTATTATCTTGCAACGGGGTGTTGTACCCTGAACAGTTATCGTCTAGAGTGAACTGAGTTCTGTAAGGGGTCTTTCGGCCATATGAGCAGGGATTGCAGTGATTGTGTGTTGCATTATGGTTTTATTTTAAACCTCACGTAAATGGTCTTTTCATGCGATTACAAAGTGTTTCTAGATTCGCCCGTCTTTATCTTATTCGTAATAGTTAAATTATGCAAATTTCAGCCAAATTTCAGCCTGGCTGACTGTTTACACTGCGATCTTTGTTTCTAATTTAAGAAAAAAAAGAGTTGTTTCAATCCAACTTCGCGAGGATGAACCCACAGATGTTGTACCCACCAATACGTATCTGAACCCGAAACAATTAAAATTGTCGAGAACATTATTCTCGATAGGGTAAGAATTATCAATGGCCATCAGAATTCGGCTCTCGTGATTCCCTGTCGGAGAGAACGCGTCTCACTTCATTTGCAAGATCCATTACATGTTTGTCCTTGCATCCTAAACAGGAAACGACGAAGATGATAACCAAGTTGCATCATTGGAATCAAAGATGGCCAGAATAAAAAAATTACAACCAAAACTTACCAATTTGAAGAAGCGCCGTCTCCAGATGGAAGAGGTAGTCTCTATTGGGTCCCGAGGGGCCTTCCGCTTGGACTATTTGCCTGCACAAGACATCGATTTTGTGCGTCATTGGCCTCTTAGCCAAGTTTTGATCCTCTCCATGTTAGACATTTAACATTTTTTTTTTTTGCCGTTAAAATTTCATTAACATCATTCAGAAGGCTCACTTGATCCAGAATTCTGACACCAAGTACACGTCTGGCAGTGGCTCATACGTGATTCTTACTTAGTTTTCAGTTTGGCAGGTGAGGGTTCAAATACAAGCTTCCTGATAATATGGTTAAAAATGTCGGATTCAAGATCTTAAAACAGAATTATTGCCATAGTCACTGAAATTGAAGACCTTTTAAATCTGAAAGGCACAGAATTTTAGATGCATACTTGGCTATATCTTCAAGAGGTGCAAATCCCAAGTAATTTTTGTTATGCTCCTTGTCTTCTGATCCTATGTATCTGGAAATAAATGTCAATGTTTAAATGGGTTATCCATTGCAAAGATGGAGCTACGGTAGCGACTGATGGTGGTTTTCTGCTACTCACACCATTACTCCTGAAACAGCTGGAGTTGTAGCTGCAGCATCCTGAAAACAAATTTCAGACTATGATGTTTATATATACACATACATATGCATAATGTATTGATATTGGGAACTTACAGTGAAGAAATCAAGATAAGCCTTTTGATCATATTGCTTCTCCCTCACTTCCAAATACTGCAGACCACAACAACAAAAACCGAGTGCTAAGTGTTTAAAGCACTTTTATCCCAGAGAAAGTCTCTTTTTTCTGATAGCAAGGAAACAAATAAATCAACATACAATGTAATGGATGAAAAGAAACATGGAGCCAGAACATCCACCTGGCCGACATGTTTATATACAAGTTTACTGCGGGTGAATCTCAAGGACGCCTTTAAGCATCACATTGAGAGGGTTTCAAAATCCATGATGTATAGAATCTGTAAGATGAGGTTTAAACAGATTCCATTTCATTCACCTGATGGGATGCTATCTTTCTGATTATAGTTCTAGAGCTACCAGCACATGCTACATTGCAATCAAAATGGCATGGGACATTTCTAGATTACAAGTAAAAAAGCAAGGAAGATCAATAACAATCATGGTAAAAGAAGAGCAAAGCTTCACTGCCATAGTGAACCATACCGTTAGTGCAGTTTCTTCATCTTCCTTACCAGAGATCTTGTAGGCAACTCCCCACTATCACACCGCAATTTGAAACAAATAAAGCCATAGTTATTACAAACAGCGAGAAAATAATGACAATGAAAAATAAAATTTCAATTGTAATCGCAATAACCTCAAATAGGATGAAACACATATAGCCGCAAAACTATTTTCTCCATCTACATTTGGCATTTGCATCAATTTCATTCAGGGAAACAAGTGACTATGGATATTTATATTGCAAGATAGAACAAATCAGATGACTTGACAAAATCAAAATTCACGGACAACACAATTTCGCTAAACCTTCAAACAGAAGATGAAATGTAAAAGAAACTCACACAGACTTCGCCATCAGCAGGTTCTAAAGTGACAGTTCTTCCAGGAAATTCAGGAGTTCCTCTATGGTCAGTGCTCCCTATCAACATGATAACAATGACAAAAAAGAAAAACACCCACAAAACAGTTATAAAGTAGAGAAAGGGCAGAGGATCGTCAGTGTTACCTTGGAAAAAGACGCGGCGATAGCCTTTGATGAATCCAACAAGTCGATCATCGTAGTTAAATCCTGTTTTCCATATCAAGGAACCATATCCAAACACCCACATCACCATTTCTTCTCCCGTTTTTTGAATCTCTTTGTTTTGCGTCACTTGCTACTTTCTTCCTCTGATCGACGAGATAGAGGCAGAAAGTATAGTGGAAACAGACACAGTGTCGCTTTTAGAAGGATTGAATGCCAAATAATCAACTAACAGCAAACTCCTTTTTCTCCAGTTCCGTTCAGTTATTTGAGTCCAAGATGTTTGGTGTAGTTGGCCCAATCCATATCCTCTGGTAATATACCCAATAGTGTGCTTTGCAAAAATTTCACTTTTCCCCCTTTCTTGACTGAAAACTCTGTTTAACTTCAAGTCCTCTTTCCATAATAATTTTCAACAATATTTGGGGATTTAAGAGCCGACATTGTGATTTAGGAATTATGTCAACATTTAATGTGATGTCTGTTTCAGTTATTACATTAGATAAAGTTTGCTGTAAAACTTGCAACGTCAACGTGTAAGGGTGGACCTCAAGAACAATCTCAACTTGTTTTCTTTACAATTTGGTAGATTCTCGATGCTCTTATTCACCTTGTCATACTTCACATGCCATCCTGGAAGGGTTTCCTGTGCCATAACCGACTGCAGAAGCAAATCACAGGCGATCGCTTTTGCCGATCATCATAAAAAAGAGTATGATAATGAACGAGTTCATTTTTTCTTCCTTTTTTTTATGAATTTAATAAATATTTATATGATAATTAAATTTCAATTAGTAAAACTTAATTTAAAATTATCTATTATTAATCCGTTAATAATAATAAAAAATTAATTATTATGATTAATTATAATTTAACACTAAGTTATATATTTGAAATTTTGGGAACCATATTCAAATAGTATATCAAATTAATATTTAAAAAATTCAAAATTTAATCGATGTAACAATAAAAATTCTCAAAATCATGTTGGAATTTGGAAGTGGTCACTTTACTTTTTGTTGGAATTATTGTTTTGGTTACGTATGCAATAATGGAAGTCAGAGGGAATTTGGTTCTTTGGTTTGCCAGTCCACGAAGAAACTCAGTTGACAGTCTGAAGCAAATTGATTCGGTGAAATCTGCATAGACAAAAAGTAAAGAAGATGGTGCATCTATGTTCTGGTTGTGGGTAGACACGACATGGTGGATTCATGTTGACACTGCTGCTCTTCCTTTCTTTGTTTCTCTCTCATGTATGAGACAACACACGATTCCACTCAGCACCAATTATGGACATGGGAATCATCACGGCCATGTTTTACATTGCCTTAATTCATCAAAATCTCAAAATACACTCCAGGTAACACAAGTTATATCTAAAATACCATTGCAAATACATATACATATATATATATATATATCTTCCAAGCCTTGTTATTACAGGGGAAGTCCTGGCCGAATTCTTCGATTCCATGGCTTCCATTCTAGACGTTGTTGTTACCCATGATGGCAGATGATTTGTTAATATCAGAAACTGGTAATTCAAGGTTGCCATGTTTCTCGTTTGTCACTGTTAATGATGTTGAGGATGAATCATTTCTGTTATCCTTGCTTTTACCCCATACTACAGTATAAAGCCCGGCAACTATGAAAAGTGCTCCAATTACACTGCAGTGGATAGAATTAAGATAGTGAGAAACATTACTATCATGTAAGGTCAATTTCATGGGATTAATCTTTGTAATTTGTCATCTACCTTCCAAGGTGAAGCTGCTCAGCTAGAATAATGGTTCCGAGGGCAGCAGTGATGATCATGCATAGAGGGCTAAAAGAGGTTACAAAGACAGGGCCTCTTTCCTTGATCACCATTCCTTGAATATAATATGCACATCCTGAGCAAACCACTCCCTGATTTGTATAGTTGTTTAAGATTAATGGTCAGCTTTTTAAAGTTAATTATTTATTAACAGTAAACTAAATATTGAAAGTGTAAGGCATTTACGGTGTAAACGGCAGCAAGAAGCCTCGAGTCAAAGCCAATTTTCCAGACACTTATGTCTCTTTCCATGATAAGTGACACAACTGAACCTTCAACCGCACCCGTCAAGCAAATCAATGCTGTAAGCGAGAGCTCTGCTGGGTATTTCTTCAAGGTAAATGACTGCAACAAATTTGTCAAGATATTCAGATTTTATCAAGTTGTAACTCCAGTTCAAGCCAAACCAAGGAGTTACAAGAAGTAAAAAAGAAAGAAAATGATGTCCAAAAATGAGGATTAAATTTCATAAACTTACTTGCAAGATGAAGAAGCCAGCCCAGCCAAAGCAACTGCCAAGGAGCAGCAGGGTTCCTATAATCCAGTGCTGGTTAGAGGCTTCACTGCCTGCTGCCGTGTGGTGAGACACGCCGTGTGACCTTATGATGTCGAGGACTGGTCCTTTGTAAAGTGTCATAACCATGGCCCCTGCTACTGTAATACCAGTTCCAGCAATCTTGGCTATATCTCTTACCCTCTTAATATTCACCCTCTCCAACCTGCAAATTCATAAGACTTATTCTTATTATTATTATTATACATCAGTTGAATAGATTAAGAACAATAATTAAACCTTATTAATCCATCTTAGCTTTGCAGCAAATGAAAACATAATGTAAGGTTTAAAAGTACTAATCTGTCACTAATCCTTTTTTAAATAAACATTATTTTATACAATTTACTTATTCCTGTAGAAGGATAAAAATAATATTATCTTTTCTGAAACAACAATATCTGTCAAGAACAAATAAAACATAATTATGACTTTCACCTGAAAATTATTGCCATGATAAAGGTTATGGCAGGAAGGACATTGACTGAAGCAGATGCGAATGTTGCTGAAGTGTACTTCAATCCCATATAGTACATGTTCTGATCAAGCACTGGCCTGCAGATTTTCCATAGATCAGTCGTATGTTTTTGTACTGACAATAGTTCTCCTGACAAGACTGATACTGAATTTTCATTTGTCTGTCATACGGAACAATGCCTTTCGTTTTTTTCTATAATGTCGAGCACATGAACTTTATCATCTGGTCTTCTTTTTTTATTTTTTGGATGATTGTAAGGATGCAAATTTTATACCATATCAAATATTTTCTGCAGTTACTCTGCTTAAATGAAATCATGTTAAGTTTGGGAACACATTGAATAGAATTTCAAGGCATGGAGAACTGCAAAGAGCATTACTCTAGAAAGCCAAGAGCTGCTATTCTAAGAAAGATGGACAGCGTCATCTTCGGCCTTATTTTCCTGTAAAGATAAAAAAAAATGAAAAGGTTATTCATGTAATATATCATATACAAAATATATATACATATATATTGCATGCACTGAGGGGTTTCATGGGTTATACAATGATAATAAGGAAAAAAAAAGGGAGAAAGAAGGAGACCTTTCAAGAACAAGAGCAAAAGGTGCGATGACAAGAGTGGCGACGACATGGCGGTAAACAGCAAGAATGTAATGGCTCATACCACGTTTCAGTGAAACCATGGTGATGATATACATTCCTGCATACCCAAATTGAAGAGCAATTATTGCTATGAAAGGTTTAGCTTTCATTAATCCCTCGCATATTTTCTTACATGGGCTTTGATCTTCTCTCATATTTGATGTTTCTCCCCCTCTCTATGGATATTTCCACTCTCAAACAACACTCCTATACTCACAAACTCAAATCTCCCAATGCATGCTATCACACTATGAGAAACGTCCACTCTTATAAGCCAAAAAGTTCCAAAAGTTACAACTTGATATACTTTCTCGTCATCCTAATCATGTTCAAATTTTGACTAAAATTAATTAAATATAATTAGAATAAAGCGTACATAACAATGTTTACTACTCTCCTACTCTACTATTATCTTATATTTCCTTCTTCCATTTTAGATGTTCACTTTTAATTATCTTGCAAATAATTAAAAAAAATCATACTACAATTTTCCCTCTTCAACCTTAATAATATCATATTTTACTAACCCTAAAGGGATCTTCTTCACCTTCCATCTAAATTGTACCAAAAAATCCAAAATCCATCTCAAGAAACAATAAAGCTTCCTAGGATCTTCCTATCCAAATACAAACCATCTATATTTTTATAGACATATCTATTTCATCAATTGTCTCCTTGAGATAATGTTTAAATCCTTATATCTTTCATATGAGTTAGAACTTACTCAAAACGAAATATAATTATAACCATCATTCATTAAATATTCGATGATTGACTCTCATCAACTTCCTTAACCTTCGAACATTTATCTATAATTTTATGCAAACAACAATCACCGAATTTGATCCGTATGACCCCTCTAATGGAAGGGCCCCCTGCTTATAGTGCAATAGCTGAATAGTATTGTAAAAGCAAAGGAAGGGAATCCTTTTTATCGTGCGAAATGCAAGTGTAGAATCCTTGCAAACTATATATTTAAAATGAAATTAAGAAAATTATATATAGAGGGAGGTTTTACTTTGTTTGGATCTTTAATTACAAGGCAAGCTTTTAAGTTTCCATGGCAGCTAATCAACTTCAAGTTTAGTGCTTCAAAACTTATGTAAATAATGATTGCCTTCAAACTATGGACTCCATTTCATAAAGATGACTCACCAAACCCATCACTCCCTTTACCATTTTATATTTATTTTAATTTACTCATTAATTTTTTAAAAAAAAACTTTCTATTTTTTGAACTAATTTTCAGAAATAAACATTAATTTCTTTTTTCAAATAATAATTTTATAAAAATAAAAATACAATGATGAAAAACATCATATGAGTTATTCTTTTCATTTAAATTATTAAATTTTGATATTTTTACTTAATTTTTTTTAACTCTACTTTGATTTTAAATAAAAATAAATTTTATTTCGAAACAATTATTTTATTATAATATTGTTACATGCAGAATAATTAATTTTGTGTTATGAAAGGAACTGAAGTAAAATAAAAAATAAATAACTATCAGGGTAACTGGGTTTGTAATGGATGACGTTAAAAATGAGAGACGTAGAGGGGAGAGTGAGTTGAAGCTGGGAAATGATAATTGCGACATATATTCTTATTCCAAGGTGCTGTCCATCATTCTTGTTTAGTCTCTTCATACAAATTTGCCACTTTGCAATCGCATATTTCCTTCTCTACATTCACTATTTCCTTTATTTTTATTATCCAAGAAAATATATATTTATGTGGTCTGGAAACCCCTTTCTTCCTCACAAATATCCTTCCATTTCACTTAAGCATCTACTCCTTTTTTTGTAATTATGTCCCTAATCCATGCATTCCATTGCATAATTCTCTCATTAAATCTTTATTTATTTAATTGTTTCTATTCTTCTTCTGCTTTTCTTTTATATATGTTGTCTTAGTGTATAAAAAAGAGAAGGAATTTAAGAATGAAGAAGTAAATGGGTTAAGAATTGAGAAGAAACGTAAAAGTATAATATAAGATATATACAAGATATCGGTAGGAAAAAAGAAAAGAGTATACGAGCTACATGGGAAGATTATAGCCAAAGAGAAAAAGGTGGGTGCCTTCATATTTGGATTCCAACCAGAAAAAAAAAAAAAAAAAAAAAGAAGGGGCTGGTGGAATCCCACACTTCCAAATGGGAATTAGCATCTTATAGATCCATAAATCAGTTGATTTATTTTCATTTGATTGGCTTTAATGGATATATATGTGGCCATATTCTGAAGTTTCATTTCACTTCCTGCCACTTAATTCATCTACTAATGTGTGCGTATATACATATACATATATATAGTTGGTATTTATATTGATGTAAGAATTCCTGAAATAATAAAATGATTATATTTAGGTTAGATTCAATACCTTGACCTATTTCATTCGAGTTTAATTAATAAAATCAAATAAATTTAAAAGTATATTAAAATTTGAATGAATTAAACAAATATTATATTAAAAATTTAAATATGTTAAATATATATCAAATTTATTCAACCAAAATTTAAAAATATCAATATTGCTTTTAATATAATTCATCAAATTTAAATTGTAAATCTTAGCCACCATATCCATCCCACCAATCATCATCCATCACCACTAGTCACTAACCATCAATCATCTCGGTCATTAATCATCAACCATTGTTGGTCATTAGATTTTGTTAAATCTTCATGAAAAATATAATTTTTAAAAATAAATAAATAAAAAATAAAATATCAATAATTAAATAAATAATACAATTTTTATTTGTTAAATACATCATTTAATTTTTTTAGATTTCAATATTATATAATTCTAAAAAATATATATTTACTTTTACATATTATAAAGTATACTATACAATTCTAGAAAATACATATATTTATCTTTATATATCATATAATATATATATAATAGATAACTGTATTTGTTGCATTATATACTATATGATATATATAGTAAATAAATATATATACTATATAATATATGTAATAGATAATTTATCTACCAATATATATTATATAACATATATGATATGTCACACCCTCATATGCACCTTAAATTCATGCATGCATATGTATTTTATAATCATGCTATAATGATGTGCAAACGTGTATTAATTATGTAAAATATCAAAGTATATATGTATTCATGTATTTCATGGTAAGAGAATACATGAAGTATAGAAAATGTTTAAAGTTGTAAGCATAAGAAAAACATATATGACATGTTATGCCATGAGAATGCGAAAGGAGTGATTTGTTAATGATTAAGATGAGGAGATATTATGAAATGATATAGATGTGAACCAATTCCATATGATATAAAATTGATAGAGAAAGAAATGAAAACAAAGTGAAAAGATGATTATAGAAGTGAATATGCACTAAAGATGTAAATCAGGTATGCTTTTGTTAAATGCTTTAGATGAAGCTTTATGATGGAATTTATATGTGATATTTTAGCATGTTAGACATGTTATTATATGAAAAAGCATATGTTAAAATATGCAAATGAAAGTTTAAATAAAGCTAGAATTAATTAGAAGTTAAGAACTAGTTAAGGACATAAATGTCATTTCATAAAAAGGTAAAGGGTAAATATAGAACCTAAAATTTAAGGTATGTATGTACTTCATGTAATGCATGACATGTAAGATGCTTATGTGAATATTGTTACACCCACATTAGAGACCCTAGGAGTAGACGTAGATACGTATCTAGGGATGTATGTGCATGTGTACGTGTGTATATGATTACTGATGGGTGTACGTAGGTGCATTGCAATGTGTGGATTTACATTGTGTTGGATGATTGTATGCCTATACTTCTGCATGTGACTGATGGTATTGTGTAAATGCTTCGATGTATTGATTTGGATTGGGGTATATGTGTTTCTTGATGCGACTTGTGTGTCGTCGCCTTATTGAGAAGCGTGTCTTCTCGGTTGGAT
>CANYBF011255605.1:0-10104 GCA_948192965.1 Dalechampia spathulata | reverse complement strand
ATTTGTTCTTGAATAAATATGTTCATAGCTGCTTTAAATTTATTGGCTTGTGACCTTGTGACTGGACCACTTGGAAGAGTTAATGGATCTTCTTTCAAGCTCCTTATGTTCTCTTGAGTCCCATGTAGAACCGTATCATCTCCGCTATATATAGACTCAAGATCATGCTTTGTAGCTGGTATGACTGCTATAACTTACTGAAGGAGCTGAGCTATCTTCTTTAGATTCTGCTAATAAGCTTTTGCAAAATGTCCTTTCTGTCCACAAATGTAACATATGTTGGATTTAGTGGACTGAGCTATCCTCTTTCTAAAGAATTTGAACTTCTTGGGCCTGAATTGCTTCTTAGAATGAGAGGCCTTGTATTTCTTGTAATGTCTAGACTTCTTGGTTTGACACTTGTCTTTGTCTTTGCACTTAATCTTCAAATGCTTTTTGTCATAAGCCTTTGAAAGTTTGATATCACCCTTTAAAACTTTCTTGAATAACTGTTGTTGAGCATAAAGTTTTGAGATACTTGCATGGATAAACTGCCAGATTTCACCAAGAGTGATCTATGAAAAATCTTTACCAGTCTCATGAATGAGATTGTAAATACTTTCTTGAATTTCATCTGGAAAAGACTTGATGAATGTGTACTTGAGATTAGGATCATGAACTCCACCAATCTCATAATAGATCTTGGACATTTCTTTGTAGTGGAAGTTTAAATCCTTGCGGTTGTAAGAATAGCATTTTCTCTCAAAGAAGATCTGCTTGCATTGTCTATGAATCAACGTGTAATCACCCAAGAATTGTAAATGAATACTATTAAGGGCCATGTCTATAGACTGGAGTTCAATGAAGTTGGTCCTTTCATAGATTGAAATGTTTTGGAACCATTCACGAAGAGAGCCTGTGAAACAAGTTGTGAATTCAGTAAGGATTGCTTGTAGAGTCATACCAGGCCGATTCATCTGAAGATCAATCCCAGCATTGAACTCTAGGATTCATGAGCGCCACTAGTCTGGAGGAAGATCATCGAGAGTAAACCATGGGCTTGGTTGTGGACTGAATATTTAGACCTCGAGGAAGATTAGGATTAGAACCAGTAGTTCTTGAATCATCCATTTCTTCAACAATGGGTGTTGATGTGTTCATTAGCATTTCAGTAACATCCATATATTGAGATTCATCAAAAGAAGATTCATCTGTGAACTCAGATAGTTCTGATTTAGAAGATTCAGAATCTGTCAAGGTAGTATTCATGTTTTGGGAAGGAAACATGAGTTGTTTGTCTTTTGGTTCACTGGATGATGGTTGGGCTTTTGGTTCTAGTCTAGATTAAGTTTGAGCTGGTGTTTGGGCTGAAGACTTCATTGTTTTAGCAAGGTCTAAAGCAAGAAAGTATTATTGTTTTGGATAGTATTGCCAGATTTCCCTTAGTCGAGCCTAAAGTGCACTTAGGCCATCTTCTCTCTTGACGACTTGGGTATATATTGATACTATTGCAGTTTGAAAGCATAGTTTTCTTCTTTATGGAATCTTCAACTTCTGAAGCTCTTTCTTCTCCTATTATCCAAACTTCTGCTATTTCTATTCCTTCTTCTTGTCGCTCTTCTATCCAAAACAAAATAGACAATCTTGTAGAAATCTCTTATCTACCAGAGGATGCTAAGATCAGTTCTTCTATAGCTCCTTTAGCTAATCCTTATTCTATATATGAAAAAAATAAACCTGGTATTATCACTTCTGTGAAAAAGATCCTTTTTAAAAAGTCTCCTTGTGTAAAAGAGTATATACAGTCCTCTTCTCTCTCCCAGAGTACTCTTCGTGCTGCTACTTCTGAGCAGTACATCACTATTGAAATACCGCCTTCTTTGATTTCTCAGTGGAAACAGCAACAGTACACTCACCTTCACTTCGGTGCCATAAGACTTGTTCTTTCATACCATGGAAGAAAAGGTCTTGGTGTAGTAGCTCACCTCTCACTCCTGGATACTCGCTACTTGCACTTTGAAGATGGCCTCTACTCTCAACGCTGGCAGTATTGTGCTAACCTTTTTTCTCAATTTTAATGTTTCTCTTGCAGATCCTCATCTTCCACATCTATTAAAGTTACAAGTGCAGATCACTGGTGCAGAACAAGTTTCTGACTCTATTGCTGCTACGGTTCATCACCAGCTTGTTTACCGCCTACAAGATCATGCTATCGATCTTCAGTCTCATCATCTGACTTCTAATGAAGCCCTGTATATCTTTGCTGATGGTACTACACCTACCATCATTCAAGCTCCTAAACAGCTTTCACGCCATGAGCTAGAACACCTTATCCCTCTGGAATGGGTGACAGATTATGAGAAACTCCACCAACAGTAAAAGGTGGTCCAAAAATAGGATCCCGTCTTCATTCGTCAGCATGACGGTACTGTACGGACTATTTTTACCTCACCAGTTCAACCTCGTTTATCAGTCTCTTCATCTTCAGCCACGCCTTCTGCTCCTCCACAACAGATTTCTATGTGCATACCATATGAAGCTCCCAGGTCAAAAATTCCTATTGCAAGATTTGACGCATCTGGCCATCACATCTATGTAGCAAGGATTAATGGTCACTTTCTTTGGGATACAGATCCATCCATGTATGATGCTAGTTGTACATGCCATGAATATGAACCTGATGATGATGTTTGGCTCCACCAAAAGAAACGGTCCAAAGAAAGGCCCAGATATAAAAGCCCATGCTCTCAAAGGACTGACAAGTTCTATGACCCTGATGATCAGTCGGGCTCAGGTTCTTGGATAGGCTTACCTCCAGTAAGGCCCATGACAGATAACGAGTATTATACTCGTTGCCTTGCAATCTTAGAACAAGAGGGACTTCTCCAGTGTCCTCCTCTGGTGTTTTGTTCTTGCAAGATGGATGCCGTCTCTACTCAGCCAAAGGATGCTCCACCTTTGATAGCCATGAATTTATCCAATACGGATGATTTTCCTCCTTTGACCAGAACGATCAATCCTCAGACACATGTAGCAGCCTCACCTTATGTGACTCCTACTACTGTCCTTCCTTCTGGTGAAAGACAATGCTCTCCTTCAGAAGAGACTCTGAACTGGCAATCTCAAAACTCCATTTCCCAAAACTGTCTTCTGAAAACCATTGATCAAAAGCTTGACCAATCCTTAGCTTCAACCAGCCAAATCACAAAACAACTTTCTGTGTTCCAAGAAACCTCACAAACACTTCATATCCAATTAACCCAAAAGGTTAATGCCCTGGATAAATAACTTCGTCAAATGATAGCTAATCATGAAAGGTCTCCTTTATTCTCCCAAAAGATACAGGAGATTGAATCTCTTAAGCGACAACTGAAAGAGATTGAATCAAGGTATTCTCTTTTTAAACCTCAACCTAAACCCATAAAACAATATGCCTTTCCAACCTATTCTGACCCAGCTCCAAACCTCTTTAATGCTCCTTCCTTATACTCCACTCCTTTCCAACCACCTTAC
The DNA here is from genome assembly GCA_948192965.1 of Dalechampia spathulata. Lineage (NCBI taxonomy): Eukaryota > Viridiplantae > Streptophyta > Magnoliopsida > Malpighiales > Euphorbiaceae > Dalechampia > Dalechampia spathulata. The sequence goes on along the minus strand of CANYBF011255605.1, from coordinate 6,612 downwards.
TTTTCCCAAGACTATCCTAAACAACAGTACTTCCTTGCCTCTGACTTACCTAAGCAACTCCGAGCCCAACGCCAATCTCAAACGATACCAACACCCACAGTTCATCCATCAACCAGCAAACCAGAAGAACCTAAAGACAAACAGCCCATGTTTCCTTCCAAAAACATGAATATTACCTTGTCAGAATCTGAACCTTTTGAATCAGACTTTTCTGAATTCACTGATACTTCTTCTCTTGAAGAAGCCCAACAAATGGATGTCTCTGAAGTTATCATGATGGCTACTCCTATAGTTGAAGAAATGGATGAATCAGGAACTACTGATACTCCTCCACAAGGTCCAAATGTGCAGTCCACAACCAAGCCCATTGCAGGCCCATGGTTTACTCTAGACGATCTTCCACCTGATCAATGGCGTTCTTGAATCCTAGAGTTCAATGCATGGATTGACCTCCAGATGAACCAGCCTGGTGAAACTCTTCAAGCAGTTCTTACTGAGTTTACAACTCGGTTCACTGGCACCCTCAGAGAATGGTTTCAAAGCCTCTCAGTCTATGAATGAACCACTTTTATCGAGGTACAGTCAGCAACATGGCTCTTAATGGTATTCATCTACAGTTTTTAGGTGATTACACATTAATCCATAGGCAGCGCAAACAGATCTTCTTTGAGCAAAAGTGTTGTTCCTACAACGCCAAACATCTCAACTTTCATTACAAAGAAATGTCCAAGATATATTATGAAATTGGTGGAGTACATGATCCCAACTTAAAATACACCTTCATCAAGTCCTTTCCAGATGAGATCCATGATAGCATCTACAATCTCATCCATGAAACTGGGAAAGATGTCTCTCAGATCACACGTGGGGAAATCTGGCAATACGTTCATGCAAGCATACAGAAGCTTTGTGCCCAACAGCAACTGTTCAAGAAGGTAGCAAAAGGTGACGTCAAGCTTAAGAAAGCATGTGATAAGCGGCATCTGAAGATTAAGTGTAAAGACAAAGGTTGTGACTGTAAGCCCAGAAGATCAGTACACTACAAATCTTCCAAGGAGCCTCACCAAAAACAGTTTCGGCCCAAGAAGTACAGATTCTACAGGAAAAAGTCAGCTCAGTCTACTAAGGCTAACAGGTGTTACATTTATGGTAAAATGGGACACTTTGCTAAAGCATGTCGGTAGAATCCAAAGAAGACAGCTCATCTTCTCCAGCAAGTGGCAGCCGTCACACCAGCTGCAGAACACGATCTTGAGTCTATTTATAGTGAAGAGGATCAGCCTTCCCAGAGCACACTCTTCTCTCTTACAGCTTATTCTTCAAACTCAGATTCTTCCTCTCTCTCAGATTCAGATTTTGAGTTCCCATCTATCAACACTATGGCCTCACATCCTTCTCTTCAGCTTAAACAAGAAAAATTTGACCTTGACTTTCCTCATCTCCCTCCTGTTTAGGAACATAGAATACCTTACTGTTCACCTGTCAATACAGCTATTCTCTCTATAGTCTTGCCTAGCCATTTAAGTCCTTCTAATAGTGAAATTAGCCCTCCTTTCTCTAAGCACCCATCCACAGAGTTTGAATTTGATCATACAACAAAATCTACAGATGATGAAGATACATCTACATCTGCTCATCCTTTACCTCTTGCCTACTGTAAAGTCTTCTCTGACAAGTATGCTAAAGCTATACCTGCAGTTGCTCTACTTGACACCGGTTCTTCGGCCACCATGGTAAACCCTAATCTTCTTCCCCCTCATTGTTGGAAGAAAAGTCCTCACCGGTTTACCACCGTCTCTGGTGCCCCCTACAACACATCTCTGAAGTCTCGTCACAAAGTAGGCATTCAATTCTTCCCCAACTGTACCATATGGCTCCATATTGTGGGTTGTACTTTGTTTGAAAGAGATGTCCTTTTTGGTTTTGATGCATACAGTCAAGCCAAAAGCCTCCGAATTCTTCCAGATGGTATAAGCTTTAAGGGACAATAAAAGCCTTACACTCAAATCCCAAGGTTATGTCTCTTGACTTCTGTTCCTCCTGACTTTACATCTTTCCAAGACTTGTTCAAACCCTGTTGTGCAGATTCACATAAAACCTTTAACCATTCTTCTCCTCTGTACAAAAACCCAGACTTCTTCATTACTCTCCCTTTTAAACTAAATGAAGACATAAACCCTACCAGAGCCACACACCCTGGTATGTCTCCTGCTGATCTAGCTCTTGCCCAAGCAGAACTTAAAGAGCTATTAGAACAAGGCTTAATCGAACCAACCCAGTCTCCCTGGGCCTGTCAAGCATTTTATGTCAATAAGCGTTCAGAGCAAGTACGTGGGAAAAAACAGCTTGTCATCAACTATGCTTCCCTCAATCATTTTTTAGCAGATGATAAGTTTCCTCTCCCCAGGATCTCTACCCTACTTCAATAGATGAAGCAAGCCAAATACTTCTCTAAGTTTGATCTAAAATTAGGTTTCTAGCAGCTTGGAATTCATCCTGAAGAACGCTACAAGATAGCTTTCTGTGTGCCCAATACACAATATCAATGGACAGTCATGCCCTTTGGTTTAAAGACTGCCGTCTCCATATTTCAGAAAGCAATGGTTCGAATCTTCCAACCTCTTCTACATTCTTATGTCATCTACATTAATGACATCCTCCTTTTCTCTCCCACCATTGAAGAACACTAGAAACTCCTCAAAGACTTTCATTCTCTGGTTCACTCTTATGGTGTCATGCTCTCAGAAAAGAAATCCTATATTGGACAAAAGGAGATTGATTTTCTTGGCCTCATCCTTTGAGACGGACAGTACAAGCCTGGTCCACATCTGACAAAACAAGTGGCCAGTTTTCCTGAGTCCAATCTATCAAGGAAGTAGATCCAACAATTCCTTGGAATGATTAATTATATCCGAGATTTTCTTCCTGAAGTTGCCAAACACACGTGTCATTTATCCTGCATGCTCAAAAAGAATGCCCCTCAACGGACCTCTATACAGACCGAAGCAGTAAGACAACTTAAAGTCTTAGCTATGACTCCTCTTCCATTGACCATTCCTAGAGATGACAGCACCCTTATCCTCCAAACTGATGCTAGTGACACAGTATGGGGTGCTATTTTTCTAGAGAAAAGGGAAACTGAAGAATTCCTGTGCAAATATGCCTCAGGAACCTTTTCAGAAGCAGAACTCCATTACCATTCCACCATCAAAGAAGTCTTAGCCGTAAAACAAGGAATAAAGAAATTCGAGTTCTTTCTCGCCTCTCAACACTTCATAATCAGAATGGACAATTCTGCTTTTCCCAAAATCCTTGAATACAAGGGCAGGCATCTTCCAGACAGGCATCTACTCAAGCTCTCTGAGTGGTTTTCCAGGTATGACTTTGAAGTACAACATTTTGCAGGGGAAAAGAATCTGATTCCAGATTTCCTCTCCCGATTATCAAAGCCATTGCCTCTTGTCTCCCAAGAATCTACAGGCTCTATCATGATGGTTCTTCCTCATACTCCAGATAACCATCCTGATCTCCCAACAGAATATGATGTCCCACAGATTGAAACATGGGCTTTCTAGAACATCATGAGCACCTATTCTCACATAAACCCTCGGCCTCAGGATTTCTGCTCTCTTTATCCCTGGAGGCAAATTCCTATTCTCTCCCCAGATTTTCCACACACTCAGGCTGAACTATGGTATCTATGGTGCCTTACAACCATTTACCACCAACCAGTTGAAATCCCTCTTTTACCCACCCTCTGGTGGCTACATAAAGATGGATATTCCTCACATCCTCTTTGGATCTTCTTGTCTTGGTTTCAACCCATATCAGCTTGGACTACATCCCTCTTCACATGGATCAAAGCAAACCAACTATTCAGTAACAGGGATTTGGATCTGGCTCAAAGACACATCGCTATTGTCTTTCTTCACAAGCCTTATGTCACACCAGACTATGTCCAACCTTCAGTAACTCATTAGGGTAATTTCCCCAATACCTTTCTTGGAATAAATCACCAAGATCAGTACTACCTTCTCCATGCAGTAAATCTTGCCAACAAAGTCAACAATTTAAGGCATCCCCTCTTAAGTATGCAGTTTAATCCTGAAGCTTTTCCAGATGATAACATCCATGGCAATTCCAACAATTCACAATTTTCAGACATTGCCCAGATTCCTAATCCTCAAGCTTCACAGTTCCAGAACTCACAGCCAGAAGACACTTCAACGGATAATTCAGACGTTCCATCCACATCTTCCAACATCAGGGCCCACTCTCAGGCATTCGATGACATACTGGAATGCAGAAGAAGACAAAGAAGATAAGGTTACTGGTATTTAAGTGGTCCTGCCAGACCCACCAGTTAATGACCTTTCACATCACCCGATAAATCCAAAAATGCTTTCGGCTCTTGTAAATAAAGCATTTACTTTATGTCACTTTTGTCATAACTTTGGACATGATAAGATTCCCTCTTATCTTTTATCAAAAGTTTTTCATCCTCTTGTAATAATTATGTATATCTTTATAGATAAGGCTTATCCTTATCTTTTCGGTGTCTCTTTCCTATTGGTTGTAAGAAAGTAAGGTGTCCACAGGTAAGGTTTCACCCTGCCTATAAATATGTAAACTCTTTCGATGAGAAGGCAGACTCACTTAAGCAATAAACTTCTTTCTTCATATTTTTCTCTCTTATGGCTTTCTAAACTTCTCTAACATAGTTGATATGTCAACTAAGTCATCATCATCTTCCTTATGATCCTTACTAATTCTTGGTTCTTATAGAGATAATTTTTGGGTTTGTTCTGTCTTCTTCATGATCTCTTGTTCTTTGATGATGCTTTAGGGCTTGATCTGCTCTTTATTATGTTCTTATAACATGATTGAGGTGTATTATTCTGAAGCCTGAAGAAAGTACCGCGGTAGGGAAAAGAAAGGGTGATGAAGAACAACCTCTTCATTCTATAAGGGTACAGATCTAGAGTTCAAAACACTTTTACATCTTCATTTGCAACAAGAGGGTTCAGTTTTTGATTCAGACACTATTAACTTTCACACTTCGTGAAAATAAAATAGCTCTTCATCCGCTGTGCATCGTGAATAGCTATTCTATTGTCTCGTAAAAATCATTGCCCTATACCAGCCTCAATAGTAGCTGGCCCTTCTTCTCACCAACCTGTCACTATTCCATCAGCCACTCCAATGGATAGTACTATGCCATGTGATCCCCTTGATCCTGTCTTTCAGGATTCTTAGCCTTTGGATGATACTCCTTCTCACAAGGATGATCTTTCAGACTATCTTGATACTCCTTGTCTTTTTCAAAGAAGGTGAAGAAAGTCTTATTATGAGAGTGACTCAGCAGATTGAGGTTGTGAACCAAACATTAGGCACTTTGTTGCATGCCATGGTGAAATCAAATGTTAAAAGTTGGGAAGATTGTTTAGCTTTTGCTGAATTTGCATATAATAGAGCTATTCATTCTTCTCATGGTTATTCACCTTTTAAAATTGTTTATGGCTTTAATCTACTTACACCTTTAGATTTGTTTCCTCTACCATGTTATGAAGTTACTAGCCTAGATGGATAGAAAAAGGCTTATTTAGTGAAGAGCATCCACAATAAAGCATGATTAGAAATTGAGAAAAAATGCAAAGGTGGTGCAATATAGGAACCAAGGGAGAAGGCTCATTCAATTTGAGCTAAGAGATTTTGCATAGGTTTCCCAAACAAAGGAGAACAAAGTTAGATGCTAGAGGAGATGGACCATTCCAAGTTCTACAAAAGATCAATGATAATGCTTATAGAATTGATCTTCTTGGTGAGTTTAAGGCAAGCTCTACTTTTAATGTTGTTGACTTATCCCCTTTTGATGCTACAGAATTACATTCAAGGTTGAATACTTTTGAAAGGGGGAATGATGCAATATCCTAAGATCATGATGACATTGACATTTAACTAACTCAAAATCAAGGTATAAATAACTTCCCAAGGTTGAATGATGGACTAATGACACAAGCTAAAATGAAGAAGATCAAAACTCAGATAGGTGCATATACATAACAAGTAGTGACAATATATAAAGATGCACATTTGAGTCAAGTTACATTGCATTCAAATAAAGACAAGCTCAAAATCATCAATATCATTAGAATAGATGATTCTAGCTTATCAAACCAATAAAAGACCTAAAGAAGGAAGAGTTATAATCTAACTAGGATTCCTAAGTTATCAAAAGTAATAAAAGAACTGAAGAATGAAGAGTCCTACTATAACTAGGATTCCTAAAGAATAAAGAGTCCTACTCCAACTGGGATTCCTAATCCAACTGGGATTCTTAGTCCATGAAAACTTAAGCTTAGGGTTTTCTATCGAAGATACATAGAAAAATGTATACTTAATAGTTAGTATTTTATCTAAAGAAATTGGGTAGATTAGGTACTATTTATGTACCTAACATAAAAGCAAATGCAATAGTAGTCAATAAAGCTTGGTTTAGTGAGTTTTGGGTTTAATTGACCAAGCCTAAGTCTTGTTATGATTCCCATTAGTCATTCAGCCAGGAATAGAGTCCAATAAGATTAATTAGTCAGGCCAATTCTAAGAGCCATT
>CANYBF011255052.1:0-39869 GCA_948192965.1 Dalechampia spathulata | reverse complement strand
TTTATATAAAATTTTATTATAATTATATTCAATTTTTCATATTTTAAAAAAATATTAAAATATTAAAAAATTAAAATCAATTAATTTTTAAATTTAGTGACGGAAATAGCTACGGAATTAGCGACGGAATGCCGTAGCAATATAGTGATGGATTTAGCGACGGCAAATTCCGTCGCTAAATCCGTCGTTAAATTGCTACGGATTTAGCGACCGATCTGATTCCGTCGCTAATTCATCACTAATCCGTCGCAATAAATTTAGCGTCAAATGGTTTACCGACGGAATTTTGCCGTCGCTATTTTCGTCGCCATACCAAATAGCGACGGCAAAATTCCGTCGCTATTTTACTTGATTTTTGTAGTGTCTCCTATAGTCTTTGGCTTAGTCATATTGCTCTAGCTTCTCACGTGACTCCTTTTTAAAACTAACTTTTCCACTAAAGGCCAATTTACTATTAATTTTTTTTATAACAAGTTTTGTGTATCCTAAAACACAGAATCACATATGAGGGTATAACCTGAAGGATTTCCTTAATCATAATCTCACTTCTCACTTATGATAATAAAGCCTCTTTCCATGCTTGACTCTTCCTAGAAATTTGGTCAAGAATGAACTAGAGGACTAAAGATTTAGATTTTCTATAGTGAATTAGAAATCTTACCTATTTTTCCCTTTATCTGGAATTTTCATTTGCAACACATTTAAAATTATTTATCTTACTTATATATTAACCCATTTACTAAAACTTACATATGCTTTGCCTACATTGATTTTTTACCTTGTAGCTTGATTACATTGATTCAAGGCTCTTTTAATTCTAATTGTCTCTTCCTTTATTTCCCTTCCAAACATGATGGTATCATCAATGAAGAGTTACAAATAAGGAGATAGTGAGTCTCCTTGTCTAATATATTTTTTAGGCTTAAAATATTCAATAGGAACTCCATTGATCATGATAGAGAATGATACCGGAAAAACACATCTCATAATTCTATCCACTCACCATTTTAGTTTTATTTTTTATTATTTAGTATTTTACTATTATTTTTATTTTATTTTATTTTTTAGTTTTATTTTTTTATTATTTAGTATTTATTATTTTTATTTTATTTTATTTTTTAGTTTTATTTTTTTATTATTTAGTATTTATTATTATTATTATTTTATTTTAGTTTTAATTTTATTATTATTATTTTTTGTTATTATTAAAACTAAAAATAAAATAAAATACTAAATAATAAAAAAAATAAAACTAAAAACAAAATAATAATAATAATAAAATACTAAATAATAAAAAAATAAAACTAAAATAAGTAATAATATTTTTTCATTATTGTTATTATTTTTAGTAATTTATTATTATTATTATTATTATTATTATTATTATTTTATTTTAAGTTTTATTATTATTATTAATAACATAATAGAGGGACAAAAGGCCTGCAGAGCATAACTGGGAAAAGGGGGGGAAAAAGTGGACGCCAGTCGGCTCCAATGTATCAATTTTTTACCACTTATATGGCAGTCAGTTATTCCAGTGATCAAGTCAAAATTCACACTATATTAAAAAAAATTTTATTTTTATATTAAATAAATAAAATTACGTATTTTTTTTATCCTAAATTGAAAATAATCTTCTGCTTTCTCGATGAGTGCATTAACTTCCACCTCCAAACAGTCATTCTTTGAAGCTTCCATTTCTTGAATTCAATAGTTTGACATCCAAATATTGATTAGTAATATCACAGACCAAATTATAAAACAAAATCCAATATCAGGTAGAAGGATATAAATTAGAATTTTCAAGTTTACAGAGATTAATTATTACACTAATCAATATAAAAGTATAAAATTAATACATGTTTAATATTTAATAAAATTAACATATGTTATTATATGATTGATAATTATTAATAATTGGACGAAACCAAGAAATGATCCCTCACATGTGAAATTATAGAAGATCCCCTTTAAGATCAGACAATTTCATTGAATTGAGAATGATTGTATATGTGATAGCATATACTATATCAGGACAGGAATTTCAAAGAACATTATTGAAATTACTCAAGAGAAATGTACAAAAAAAATTTAATTGTGTGAACCGAAAACTGCCTGGGCAAATGGCTATTCCTACCGATCGATCTCTACACAGGCAGAGGAAATTTCTACGAGCTTACTAAAAGATGCGACGTAAGAAAGATTTGGCGCCAAATTTCATGGGTTTTGATTAATACAGGAGTTTTCCTAAGAATGAACATATTCCAAAGGAGAAGAAAAGAGCTTCGAATCCAATATTGTGGCCGACAAAGTATCATGTTCGATGCTTTCTTCTTCTTCTCATTCTGCAACTTTCGAATCCAGTTATGGTTTTTTTTTTTTGTTCATTTTCCACGTTTTCTTCTACTTTTAGCTACCACCTTTTGACATTTCTTTCAGTTTTTTCCATGAGGTTTCTTTTTAAAATTTTGGATTCAACCCATGTTTTCTTTCCTTTTCTTGTTCAAAACCCATGATTTTTCATTGATTCTCTGTCAGTTTGATTCATAAATAGCCAACTTTCATCTAGATATAATTGGGTTCATTGTCTTCTAAATCTTGAGCATTTTTGAGACTCTTTTTTGTGTCTCTTAAGCTATAGTCGTCTCACTGGAACCTGTGTCAGCAACTTCATCGTCTTCTTGCGTTTCTTATTTTCTTTCAAGTCCATTAATCTCATATGTTTAAATCAAAGGAAACTTGTCGAGACATATTCATATCAAAAGGTAGTGAAGAAGGTGAAGAATCTTCAATCTCAAAACAATCCAAGTTCGCAGCAGAAAGGACCAAGTCCATTCATCCGCCTATTGAATCTCATTATCTTCTTCCGCCTGCAGAAGAAAACAAGCCTTCATTGTTATCATCCATCTCAGGGATCAAGTCAATGTTAACAAATCGTTTCAAGATTCGAGATTCGCTGAAGAAATGTGGGAGGAGCGAGAGCTTGAAGATAGTGCTCGAAGGAACTCGCGAGCCTAAAGATGAACAACTCGTTGAATCTTTCCGCGAATTGCTTTTTCTTGAAGGTATCTTTCTAGGGAAGCATAACAACTATCACACTCTTCTAAGGTCAGTTGACGTTTTCTTGAAAGATCGTGCATTTGTTGAGTTATTCCATCGGGATTGCTGGAGATTAATTTTCTCTGGGATGTTAGATTTCTGCGAATGAGGGACTTCGATCTTTCAAAAGCAAAGGAAATGCTCGCAAATTATCTCAAGTGGCGAGAAGATTATAAGGTTGACGTAATTCCAAAGGTGAATTTTCATGCTAAAGAACTAATACTATCGACATGCGAATTCTGCAATTCTCTAACTGACAACTTAATTCTGCTGCAAAATTTGAAGCTAATTGCTGTAACGGTTGTAACTCTTGACAACAGGAATTCAAGTTTGAGGAGCTCACAGAGGTAAAGAGATGCTATCCTCATGGATATCATGGGACTGATAAATATGGCAGGCCATTATACATCGAAAGAATTGGGATGGTAGACCTCAATAGACTATTCCAAGTAACTTCCATTGAAAAATTTGTCAAATATCATGTATCCGAACAAGAGAAGACTTTGAATCTGAGGTTTCCTTCGTGTTCCATAGCAGCTTCCAGGCATATTGCATCCACCACAAGTATATTGGACGTGAAGGGTGTGGTAATTAAGCGCTACATCTTGTAATTCAGCGTTACATCTTCGTTATCATATTAATGCTTAGTCCTTTGTGGTAGGTCCTGAACTAGTTTGCATCTTGAATTATGCTTAGGGAATGTCTAATTTCTCGAAACCTGCAAGATGTCTCTTCATGGAAATTCAGAAGATCGATAGCAATTACTATCCTGAGGTATTACGAATGCCAGTTTTTGTCTACAACTAGTTTACCTTTGGACCAACATATCAGAACAAAAGATAACATCTGGTGATTGGAAAATTCAGACCCTAAATCAGCTCTTTATAATCAACGCTGGATCTGGATTCAGGATGTTGTGGAAGGCACTCAAGGCTTTTCTTGATGCACGTACATTAGCAAAGATTCAAGTAAGAATTTACCTACCGTGAATGAACACTGTAGGATCTAATTGTTATGGCCTCACTGATCAAGTGTTGCTTCTAAACTGAAATATCTGTCTTCGAATTTCAGGTGCTGGGAAGCAACTACCAAACTAATCTGTTTGAAGTTATAGATGCAAGGTGGGATGATTGTGCTTATATGATTGTGGGTTGAGGATTATGATATAACCGACCATGTTTCAATTTCATTCTGCAGTAATCTGCCGACTTTTCTGGGTGGAAACTGCAAATGTGCTGATTATGGAGGTTGCTTATTTAGTGACAAAGGACCTTGGAACAATCCAGAAATTGAAGAAATGCTTCAGGTTAACTTATTACCTGTCAACAGCTTTTTTGACTGGCATCTGGGTAATTCTGAAAAACTGTGCTGAGTATTTCATTTGGTTTTTGCAGGCCTTTTCTGCATCTGAAGAAACTAATAATAACGAAGAAAACAACGACTTGGCTTCAGAAGAGGTACTTGAATTGATCATAATAAGCTTTTCAGTTTTAATATCTACACTTCCAATCCAAGGCTACATCCCACTTTGATTAGAAATTCTGAAACATTTACCTTGAAGTGATTTGAAAACTTAAATCATCAGAATTTGTGGGAGGTTCTCCACGACTAGCTTCGTTTCTGTGAAGAACAAAAGCATAGTCATTGATATTATTTTTGCCCGTAGTTTAGAGCATTCTAGCACAGTTGATTTCAGATCCTTGGCTTAATTAAGCACTCAGCTTCATTGGAGTTTCATGCATGCTAGAAATTTCAGGGTGGCAAAAGTAAAGGAGTCGATACAAGACAAGAAGATGTAGAATATGAAGAGAGAAAACTTTCGGACAATAAACATCAGGCTCAGAAAGTCCAAGCACTGGAGTCTGCCCTTGCACGCACCAACCTTGTGAGTAGTCCGACTGTTGAAATCGTTTGCTTCCTGCAAATTGGCAAGTTCTTTGCAAACTTGAGATACTGACGATCTCCATCTGCCAGAAAATCAAAGCACTGGAAACAGCTCTCCAGGAGGCCAAGATGGTTAGTCCGTCGCTGATGTGTCAAATCAAATATACTGGTGTTCATTAGCACGATCATTGACTTCTTTTTTCATCTGTCAGGTATTGGAAGAACTTGCTCAACGCCTAGAAGCACCGAGAACTTGAATTCATCAGCAACTCAAGTTCCAACTACGTCAACTCTACACTACGATAAACTTCCAAGGCATGTCTTTGTTCTTTGTGTATATGATTTTATAACTCCTCCAGGATCATTGAAGTGCCATATTCTTCTGCAGAAAGCAAACAGGGAATGGAACTTGGAAATAAGCTGATTATCGTGCAGATCTGTGGAATAATTGTGGGTCACCTTGGATCAGACCATTACCGAATATGGCTAATCATTATGTCGCGGGGATTAGACCCAAAACAGCCTTTTCCATTTCCCAGATGACAGGAAAAGCTCAAAAAGCCATGAACCAACAAAAAAGAAAAAACAGGATTTGGGAATTTGTTGTTCCTGAATTTCATAATTGTATTTCTATTAATAAATGATGAAAGGAACATCCAATCTGCTCAAGCATGAACAAGTTTTCCTCTTCTTTTTTAATTTTTTAATAGATTAATAAATTATAATTCAAACAAATATTCATCAGAACGCAAAAATTAGATTTATAATTATTTTTTTAATTTTAGTTTTTGTAAATAGTTGGTGAAATTATGAATTTATTAATTACTTAGTAGCAAAGAGGCAAGCTCATTGGTACAGAAGACAGGTAGTTAAAGTTTCAATTCCAGCTGTCATGTCTCCATTTGCTACAATTCCTGGACCACGAAAGAATAATAATAATAATCATAATAATAATAAGTCATAATTAAATCAAGTAGAGAGATAATGACAGATTAATTGGACAAAGAGGATGAATGTGAGGTTAATTAGAGACAAACGTGTCACATTAATTAAGTTAGGTTTACCAAAAACTTGCATGTGACTGGCACATGAATGATCTTACATAGAAAATGATATATCCATTAATTTTTTATTCGAAAATAATTTAAATGAATAAATTAAAATATTCTATTATTAATGAATAATTTCTCAAATAATTAATGGGATTAATTAATTAATTAATAATATATTGAATGATCGGCTCAAATTTAAAAACAAAAATAAATAAATATAATCGATCACATAATCGAATTTCCACTGCACGACGTCGTTTTTTGGAGAAAAATTCTGCTAATTGCTCTTTCAGTTTGTCATGTTTATTTTTTTTATTTTTTTTAAAAGAAGACCAATAAATAAATAATAAAATAAAACAGAATCCATATAATTTCGGATTCTTTGGGAACGGAAACAACATTTTCTTGATTTCAGTTTGGCTTGAGAAATTTGTAATTTATCCAAACAAAGCCTTTCGAATTTGTTGTTGTTGTTCCGAGATGAGCACAGGCGAGCTTCTTAGCATCGAACCTTCGGAGCTCAAATTTCCATGTATGTTTCTGTTTTCATTTCGATCTGTTCGTTCTGTTTGTTTCTTTCTTTGCTTTGATTCATTAATTGTTTGTGAATTCTTTTTTTACTTGTTCGTTTTTTTTCCGGTTTAGTTGAATTGAAGAAGCAGATCTGTTGTTCTCTTCAGTTATCGAATAAAACTGACAGTTATGTTGCTTTCAAGGTATTTATGTTTCCTTTTCTTTGCTATTGTTTGTTTTGCTTCTGTTAATCAATTTTTTCATGCCATTTTCTGTTTGGTTGCTGTGGAAGTGGAAGAAATTTTTACATTTTTTCAGGGAACGGAGAAATAAATAAAACTGGACATAATTGAATTGGCAATGAAGCAATTCAAAATTTTCTAATAATAATGGTTGATGATTTAGGTCAAGACAACAAATCCGAAGAAGTATTGTGTCCGACCAAATGCTGGGATCGTGTTGCCTCGATCTACTTGTGATGTCATAGGTGCATTTTGTTAATTTGACATTCTAGTTATAATTGTTTTTCTATGTAATATTGATATGGTTTTCATTGGTTTGATGAACTTTGATTTTCATTCGTTTCTCCATTCAGTTACAATGCAAGCACAAAAGGAGGCTCCTCCTGATTTGCAATGCAAAGACAAGTTTTTGCTTCAGACTGTGAAAACGCAAGATGGTGCAACAGCCAAGGATATCAATGCAGAAATGGTAATCAGCATACTACTTTTCTTGGTTGTAAGTTATGAAGAAGTGCAAGTTTGAGGTTATATGACTTGTCATCGTTGGATTTTTAGTTCAATAAAGAGGCAGGGCATCTTGTTGAAGAGTGTAAACTAAGAGTGCTATATGTTTCTCCACCTCAACCTCCTTCTCCTGTTCCGGAAGGGTCTGACGAAGGGTCTTCCCCAAGAGGTTCCGTGTCAGACAATGGGAATACAAATGGTTTTGAGTTATCTAATGTAAGTGCTTGTAGTGATCTCTTATTGTTTAGCTTTTTTTAGCCTGAAGTTATTGTTGATTGTTGACATGCCTTTCTATTGATGGATATAGACTGCAAGAGCATCTGGGGAGAGGTTTGAACCTCAAGAAAGAATTGCAGAGGTAAACTCCATTTACATTTGTTTGCCTGGTCCATTTGCTTGTTGTGGCTGATTTACTTTACTTCTATCTGAAATTGGTGTTTATTGTTTTACATGGTTGGACGTCGTGTGATGCGTATACCCAGTTCCCATCTTAACTTTGAACCTTTTATCTCTTTTTCAATGACAAGAAATGGTCAGAAATTGTTAGATTGATCAGATTAGCCATTGCACCTGTTCATTGGTAATAAGGATGCATCTGGCAAATATTTTACCAGGCATGAAAAGAGGATTGTTACTCTGGTCTTCTGGGTTATTTCCTATTAAGTGGATTTAGACCAGTCAGTCTGCACCGTAATAGGCCTTTATTTGAGTTAATAGCGGTTGTATGGTCATGGTGTGACTGAGTTGAGGAAAGATTAGAACCAGAGGCTGCTAACGTTTTCTGAAGTTATTGTGCTCATTTAACAGTGTAAGAGATGGAATTATTGTCGCAAAAATTGGGGCAAAATAAGAGTAGGGTGGATGATTGCAAGGGCATTGCTGTATCTTAGATTTTTGCTGTGCTTTCTTCGTGTATGAGGAAGAAGAAAGCTATTAGAAACAGAAATGATCCTGTCAAAGCATTGTTGCAGATCTGGATATTATGAAGAAAAACTTTCATTTTGGTGATGGAACTATTGGCTTAGGCATATTTTTTTCTTCTATCAGGAAATGGCTTGCTGCTGTGGCAGCGGAACTATTGTCCAGCATTAGTTCACTCTACCCTTTTGCAAACTTTAAATGGCTTCTTTAGATACATTATTTGTTATATTTAGGCAGCATGAATTTATTTTTTTCTTCTTCTTTTCTCTCTGAATTAGACTCCTATCCAATGTTTCTTGAAATTAAGATTTGAAAATCAACATGCAGTTGTCTTTTCTTTGATCTTTAAATGCCTTCGTCTCTCTCTCTATATCAATGCATTTGATTGCTGTGGTATGGTAGTAATTTGAAAATTTTCTGTTTCTTTTTCTTGTGAATGTCATGTCTTGGTCGTTCCTATGATTTACTTAATGTCAATAATGCTTGGTCTTATTGCAGGCGAAGTCTCTTATTTCGAAGCTGACTGAGGAAAAAAATAGTGCAGTTCAACAAAATACCAAACTCCGCCACGAACTGGTGAGCCTTCTAAATTTTCAGAAGTTATATATGCTTACATAAAAGTTCTAACCTTTCTCATCTACGAGATATTTTCTGTTTTCTATCTATATGGGTTTCTTTTTAAAATTTTTACTACTTTCTTGTGTTTTAATTAATCTTCATCCACGACAAATCTTTTCAATTTCTTGCCAATCATGTTGGAAGTTTTCAGCCAATTGGGGAAATGGCGTTAGTTGTGGACCAATTATTGAGAATGAGAAGGTCGTAACTACCTAGCCAGGGTAAACTAACGGAGAAACCTCTTTGGTTTCCATGAGATTGGTGACACCGACACCTAAGGAAAACTAGTGGAACGTGTGCCCACAATCTAAAACGGAAGTGTCAATGGAATACTAAAGCTGGATTTAGGATTCTTTGATGTGACAAATATTTCTGTGGTTTGGTAGATTTGTATTCCTCATTATGGATAATTGATTAATTGCATTGCATACTTATGACATTTGACCATATGCAGGAACTCCTAAGGCGTGAAGGGAACAAGAACCGCGGGGGAGTTTCATTTATGTTTCTCATATTTGCAGGCTTGCTTGGCATAATATTGGGGTATTTGATGAGGAAGCAATAAGTAGCAGCTGTCTACGATTGATCCGTGGCCATAAAGTTGATGTTATTTCCTTTCTGTCATCAATCAAAGAATGATGACGAAAGGCAAGCCGAGGAACTAACGATTGAAGCACGTGCTTTTTCTTTGGTAGATTTAATGGAATTAGCCAACTTGTTTAGGTCAGGGATGTGTTTTTAGAAGATGAAGAGCATTTCCATTGCTTGTGCTTTAGTTGACGTGCATCTCTTTTCCTTTTCCAAATCTTGATATTATTATGTTTTGTTTTTGCTCTATATTCTGTTTCGATATCCGTTTTTCATTTTGAAAGATTTTGGACTTGGAATAATTTTACACGACAGCACCGTGCCTTTTCTTCTGGGTGTCAATCTAATTGTCAGCTTCCAAAGAGAATGAATACGGCAGGCCTCATAAACAAGCACTTTAAACTGGAACTCCTTGATAGTGATTTGGAACCATCCTCGCATCTTTAAAAGAAGAGCTTTTGGAAAGGGAAAGCCCTGATTGTGAATCTGGCAGCATCTCTGCAATAGGTGACAATTCACCAATTGTAAGGCAGCCAAGTGGACCTTGTTGCATACCCAATGTCTGGAGACGCTTGTAAACCATCCATCAGAAATGAAACATAAATTCTTGTTTATCAAAATAGACGTTGGACTTCAGCGAATACAACTAAGAAATTCTCAAACTCTCAACCTCTGCATGTCTATATACTCTCAATAGAATTACAACTTTACCAAATAGACTGGCATATCAGTCGCCATGTCTCATTCTTTGAACCATGCAAGACAATCGGTTTCATTCTTGTTATCAAATGTAAGCAGCGGGCTGCCAAACCATCTTCAGACACAAACCATCATAGGATTCTTCAGAACAAAGTGTAGTATCCGCCCCAGCCAGCTGAAAAGGAATCAACTGGAATACTGGTTCACGGCAGTCATTCCCCCGATATGATTCCATTAAAATCATGGCAAATTCCAATCAGTATTTAAGAGTCCAGCTTTTGCTTGCATTTACATAGTCAATTCACAACCTACCTGGCACTCGAGGAAGCCGAAGACAAAACATTGAGCTAGTTGTCTCTCATCAAAGATTCCAGAAATTATAGGACTCTTAAGTTATTGACCAAAGAAATAGTATTCAATTTGTAAAATCATGTGCATAAAAGAAGGTACTAATATGTATATAGAACCTTGTTCTCTGGGATGCCAAATTTACTATTGAAGAGAGCATAATTAAAATTCATAGTTCAAAAAAACATATCCATGAGGGACCATAGAATCGAAGGGTGCCCGTGTAGCAAAATTAGAAGGCATTTTCAGATATATGAAGTGTAAAGTGAAGCAGAATGGTCTCTAACCAATAAGATGACGTTACTGAATTAAGGCACCAGACAACGACAAACATGGTGACTAACAACAGTTGGAGTGATATCAACGTGCTCATAATAGCATCAAACTGTGAAAGCATCTCTGAACTAGCTAAAATTCTAACTTGTCCTTGTAGGCTTCATTCATTTGTTTCCAGTTACAAATAAATATAAGGATTAATTCACCACATGAAATTATGAGCCTGATAAATTAAAACGAGTAGGACTTTGATGAAGCAAATATGAAGTACAACGTTTAAAGGCAAGAAACCTTTCCAAAACCTTACCTTTTGGAAAAACTTCCACTCTTTAAACTCATATCTCTCTGCCTCTTCTGCAACAATGCCCATTCTCTCTCTTTCTCCTGCTTCTCCCTCTTTAATCGTTCTTCCCTAAGCTCCTGCAAGGTCTTCTTGCCACCATTCTTCCTTTCCATCTTCCCCCCTCGATGCAACTCATCATCTTCATCCCCATCATCCTTCACATCATTATTCCGTCTCTCAAGATACCAAGGCAACTTAACTCCTTTTCCAGCAAGCCCATACCCTAACCTATACTTCTCATCCTCAGCAGTTACAACCCTGACTTCCTCTTTCCTCATCTTCTTCTTCTTTGATCCCTCTCTCTCAGAGCTCCCTTCATTCTCCAATCCCTTCTTAATTGGGTCAAAAAACTTGATCCCTTCAAATAAATTAATGTGGTTCGTCTTCGGCTCTGATCCATCATTCTCAGCAGTTGCTGGCTCTTCAGGTTTAGTTAAAGGAGCCAATCCACGTGCAGCACGAAGCTGCTCCAGGCGAAACTCAGCATCGCGCTTTCTTGCCTGCTCACGCTTTAATTGCTCCTCTTTTGCAGCGGCTTCTTCATCTTTACGGACTTTCTCTCTGTTCTCATAGTTATAAACATTCCACCTCTTCTGAGGAAGAATGTTAAGACCTCCATGACCTCCCATAACTTCTTTATCTCTACAATTCACCTGCCAAAAACGGACGAATTGAATTTCACAACTCAGATAGTCCACAAATTAAATTCAATTTTCAAGGAAATTACCATTAAATAACGAAATTCAAAAGGACTAGTTCCAAAACATAGCAATAAAATCAAAATCACATTCAAACCATAAAAATACCTATAATCAATATCAATTCCACCGAATTGACAGCAAACACAAAAAAATCGAAATATTAAATTAACTTTATCATCAATAAATCAACGAAATAATCCGTTAAAGTTATAGCTATTACAACTACGGCTCGTTTTATAATGTTTGATTCACAGTCGGAGAAGAAGAACCGAAAATCAAATTCAACGGAAATAATTCAGTAAATAACAAATTCAATCAAAAATAGAAACATAAAGAAGTTACTTACCCGAACGAGAAGCACAAATCGGAGTAGTTACAGTTAAATTATGCAAATTTCCTTTCTTTTCTTTTGAAGCGGAAAAGGATCAGGAATTACTCCCGCCGTTTTGATTTATCTCGTTCAGAAACCGGTCTAGGTCGGCGCGTGTTTTCTATGAAGTTTGATTTTCTTTTTGTTTATATTTGTGCATATTATTTATAGTCCGTGTTGGACTTTTGCTCCTCATCCACAATGGATTTGTTTTCTTTCGTGTTCCCCTCTTAAACAAACTACATGAAATACATCCGCATTGTGTTAAAAAAATTACAAAATTAAATATTAAAAATAAAAATTTCTATTTTTTAGGCATAAAATAATTCAATCTAATTTAACAAGATTATAAATTTATTTAAAAAATTTAAAATTTAAATCGATATATAACAATAAAAAAGTGAGCAGGAAGTTTTTAAGATAAATTACTATTAAATATATAGTTAAATACATTTATTTGATATTTTAGGATTATCAGTAGACTGAAAAATAGAAAATTATAATTAACAACATAAAAAAAAAAGTGCTACCTTTTCCAAAGATTCAAACATATGAACTTCAATAATATAACTTCTAATTATAACCTCGAGTATATCCAATTAAACGATTTTTCAAGCCTAAGACCTATTTATTATTATTTAAAATATATCTAATTTTTTTAAATCTAATATAATTTAATATAATCTAATACAATACAACTGATAATCTCTACCACATATGACGAATTTGATACCTATCTTGCTTTAAACAAATTATTTTGTTCCATTAAATATCTAAACTTTCAATTTTTATGTTAATTTAATGTTTCCTTCATATTTTTCAGTTATAATTCCCTAAAAATATCATCAAAATGTTCTTAAAAATTATAATAATTTTAAACTATAAATGGAATTGAAAAAATAATTAATGATTTTATCATTAAAATTTATAATATATATTTAATTATCAAAATTTAAATAGACTTTACTAAAAGTGTGATCATTTGAATAACATGAAAATTTATAATTTAAACATTTTGATTAAACAAAAACTAATAATAGTTAAACACTTAAATTGAAAAAAATAGTATAAATATGTATTTCTTCCTGATTTTCTGCAGGCACTACGTATACTCTGACATGTTAACAGAAACACTAGAAACTTCCATCAGTGGTCTTCCTGGGCTGCATCAGCAATCCTTATACGCTGGGTTTCCAATTTATGCAACTTTCACCATCCTACAGGCACGAGGTAAAACCTGTCAGCAAACACAATGATCAAGAAATACTAGGAGCTAGACAAATGCCATTTCCATGCATGCCTATATCGATAAAATTACCAGGTCAGATCCAATTCACAGCCTGACAGCCCTCATGTTATAATTCTGAATTCCGATGTTCTGAGGTGCTCATCGTATGCCAGTATAGCAGAGGAAAAGTAGTACATCGACTTATACCAAGGATGAAGGCATGCATGCTTTGAAGGTAATCCCTGCCTTATGGACCAATCAGAAAATGAAGTCGCTAAGCTGAACAAATTTGTTGTTCTCAGGATGTTTATTAATGATGCATGATGCATCCCCTACATCCGCATTCAAGCAATTCATCCTATGCCTGCAGCAAAGTCAACCACAGACACGGACATCTCATTACCAGCACGTCACAAAAATAAGAAGATATAATAGCTAATGCCACTAGACATACCAGTCAAAGTGATCTTCACAGCAAATAGAACCCCATATAATAGACAAGCCAACTCCTTTCCTATAATTAGCAGACAATTTCTGATCGAATCAATTCAAGTACACAGGTATTGTACCACAAAAAAGCATGACAATTCAATAAAAAGAGTTTTCCCAGAAAATGGTTCTGCAAGTATGCAGTGCAACACATACCAGGTTGCAGTATACATATCATAGAACTTGTCGAATGCTTTGTCGAAACAGTAATGGCAGGCAATAAGATCCCTGATGTTAGTCACCTTGCACGTTGATTTACAACATTTTACCTGCGTAATTTACAAGAAAATATCAATAAGCAAGATGTACAAGCGTCTACATTTATTTGCTTTTCAGAGACACAAGGAAAATCATCGGCATCAAATTCCTGGACCAATTATTTAATCAGGATCAGCTTCTGAAGGAAAGATTTTACTTTTGGCATGTCTTTTAGAAGTAGGCACTATTGATTATTAAACACCGAAAAAACAGCATGGAATATCATGCCTAACAATTAAGTTAATCATGCCAAACAAGATACTACCAACCAAACTACATTACAACAAACATGGAGGGTGTGATACGGCGGCACTTATTGACCTACATCTAAATGGAAAGTAGATGGAAATGCAAGGATTTACCAAGCGTTTAAGTTTATGAGAGTAATATTGCTGATGGGAGGGGTGCCTCCTTATATGTTCATCCAAATGACCTGCACTGAGATAACAAAAAAAATATTTAGCCGACCAAAAAAAAGAGATAAAAAAAAATATTTATAAGTGAAACCATAAGAAGAACAACCACACTGTTGAACTTTCCCAGCACAAGCACAGTACAGAATCAGATCAACCAGTCATCATGTAGGATGACTCGTGACATTCAAATCTTTGCAGCTTTCCGTTATGACTGCAAGTCAATCCTGAAATGTTTCCTTCTGTAAACTACCCTCAGCTTACATTACATGAAAGACCAACTGTTTAGACGCACAACTAAATGCAAGTAGTTTACAAATAACACCTTAACCCTCCAAGAGATATCATTCAGATATTTCACTCATTACATGAACTAAATCATGGATATACAGCCCACTGTCAGAAAAACTAAGAACTGACACTTCATTTTTTTTTTTATGCACACTAACAAAACAAGCAAAAAGAATTTAAGTTGACCAAGCTATTGATATTGATACAAAGTATATAAATATTGAATAATATAAATAAATTAGCGAGAGACAATGACAGTGAGAAACAATGGGCCCGGAAGGCAAAAAGGATCAAAGAACAACATAACAAAATCTCAAACTAATTAGATCTAACAACATATATCACAAATAGAAGCTGCACTTACTTGTCACAAAGAACAGCACTACAGTGAAGGCATGTTGCTAAACTTAAGGAACTGCGGCATTCATTGCAGTTTGCTGCCGACAAGTATTTACCAATATGATGGCATCTGGAAGATACAGAGGAACAATAAAACAATAAAAAAGGGAATTCCTCAATGGCTAGAATCATGAAGCAGATGAGTGTAAAAAAAAATTTTCTTTTAGTCATTTATTGGGATGGTTAACTCCAAATTTAGTCCATGATTTGGTGGGAATCATAAATGAGAACAATATGCCAGCACTAGATTCATAATCAATTACGAAACAAGTCAGGTAAGCAAACAGCTGACTGGTGAAATAATACATGCATTGTATACGTTAATGAATGCTAAATAATGCATCTCACTTACCTTCTGTAAAGCCCAAGAAGATCTTTGGGTAGGGAATTCTTCTGCCCTTCTGCCTCCTGCACGAGGAACTATGGTTAGTATCCAAAACATTTTCAATCATCTATGAAAGAAATGGTACCTTTTCAATCATCTATGAAAGAAATGGCACCAAGGTGCATGTACATCACCACTAATGATTTAGGTTTACAGATACGAACAAACCTGGACACTTGTTACCAAACAATCTGCAGCAAGATGTCCAGGCCTTTGGCATTTCCAACTACAAGGACGAGTTCACAATCCAAATAATTAATGAAGTTCACATATTATTTCATTCCCTTACCCTTTTATAAAGAAATATAGCAAACCCATTTGATTTCATCCAATGGCAGCTGCAGTTCATTTCCCAGACACCATGACGGGAACAAAATAAGACCGCCTTATAAGGGATTGATTGGTCATATGTTCCCTCATAGCATCAATCCTACTTAATAACATTTACAAGTCCTGAAACTCCCTGTCAGCAGCCATTGCATTAATAAGAAACATACCATTCATAGGTAGAAAGAACAGATCTCTTTCTGGACCAGCGATTGCGGTTATAGTCCCAAGTGTCCCCACCAAGCTCAGGCATTGGTATGGAACAGTTGAATCCAGAGGAGGGAACATTTGAATTTTGGTTGCTTAGCTCAGACTGAAAATAACATAAGTGAAACTGATACCTCAAGAGGTATACAGAATAGACATGCTCGGCATCAAAACAAAGTTGATAGTGCACAAACACACCTCAGCAAGTTTTAGACTTTGCATAAGTTCAGCTTTGCAATCCATGCTACAGATATCATCATCCGTCTACAGTATATGATAGACTATCAATAGGTCGTATCTCAAATAGACAAGCAGGAGTGTTTTCAAAGGTAACATACAGTCTCCCTAACCTCATCACATATGTATTCCCCATATTTTCCGCATACCACACAAACAGGTTCTCCTGGAACTGGAAAACGCTGCTCATTTCTAGACTTGACCTGGTCAACTTCATTTCTGAGACCTATAAAGAAACCAGTTTACACTACACGGTTATGTGACTAAACGTAAATCTTCCTAAGCTGGGTGCTAGGTGTAGAATAAACAAAACATCAACAGAGGCAAGGAAACAAAACCAGAATTTTTCGGGTGTTCCTCGTGAGATTCTGAACCACTTTCATCACCTAAATATTATGAGACGAGGAAAAAAGTCAAGAGAATGCATCGGATATGTTTCAACATCTCGCCACAAAATTAAATGAACGCTAGTAACTGTCACTCAACTCCCATTTCCACCAAACAAGCATAAGAAAAGTGATCATAAGAACCAAAAGATAAAAAAGGGGAACGATTTCACCAATATGAATGAACCATATTCAATTCCACCAGACACATGTTTCGATAATAACTAAATCAATACTACAGCAGTATATCTAGGAAAGTTGTGCTAGCGAAGATCAATTAATAAAAAAATCACATAAATCAACAACTAGAAAAAAAAAGTCCAAAGATTCTTACTTCCATAGTTCACCAAACTTAAAACAGAGCTAGAACTTCCCTGCAGCTACAAACAATAAAAAGAAAAAGGAAAAACAGAAAGCACGATAATGCTGAACAAAACTAATCAAATAAAATCAAAATCAGAATTTACGTGAAACTAAATTGAAAATAACAAAAAGCATTTACCAAAACATCAACAGTCAATGCTTCATAAGGTTGAGAAGAGTTCACTTCCTTCCTATTCAATCCACCACGAGATAGAACAAGAATACATTGTGTAAAAAAATGAAGAAGAAGAAGAAACCGGGAAAAAGAGACAAGGATCGTGAAATAAAATTAAACTAGCAGAAATGAAAATCTCTAAGCAGATCATCACCTTCTCATGGCTATATAATCCTGATGCGACATTGATCCACCAAGCACCTCAATTTCACTGCACCTATTGTCAGGCCGTTGGGGTGGAGTGGACCTGAGTTTCTTACCAGTTTTGCTCGGTCTGTCAAGCTCTTTATCATGGTTCTGTTGTTCTTCGTCGGTTGTAGGAGCGTTTCCTGTGGCGGCATTATAAGCTGTAGAACAAAAATTGAATTAGGTCGGATCATAGTTCAAACGGTGAACAGAAAGTGATGGAGCAAAAGGATACGAACATAGTCACCTTTTAGGTTTTGAAGAACAGAAGAGAGACTAAAGTCTTTCTTATAAGAAATTGATGTATTCTTGTAGAAATTCGTTCTCGTACCCATCTTCTTCCTTTTCTTCCTCTTTCTATTTTCAATCGAATTATTCTTCTTTCAGATAGTTCTTAATTGCCATACAGCTCCACAATCACCAGAGGAAAACAGGGCATATGAGCGAGCTCCTATGGAACGCTGGAATGCGAAACGATGCGTGCTAAGAAAGAAAAACCATGAACGACATGTCGTTTCCAAATAACTTTTCCTCATGTCCACGTTGCAGGCAGACAGGCTCAGGTGGGCCCCTAGCACCATTCACACAGCCGCCTCAATGACTATAAATGATATTTTTAATTTTTTATTTAGAATTATCCAAATTAATGTCAAATCAAGGAGATAAATTAATAAGTTTTCAGAGAAAAATCTTTAAAAATTAACAAAAACTACAAATTAAATATATGTTAAAATTACGGGAAAAGGTTAAGAATATATAAACATTAATAATAGAGTATTTGGATTAATTGGCTAATATTTGGTCATATTAAACCACCGCCACATGCTTGGACGCTACCCAAGACAAGCATTACGCTAGTTTGGTGGGACGTCCAAAATGTTGTCTTTATTTTTTTGAACAGGTCCAAAGTGTTGTCTATTTGACCTTCTGCTGCTCAAGAAGAGCCAATCGTATCAGTGGCAGCTCTAATCATTCGCTTCGAGATTATTCATCAGACCAAGTTCAGCATAGATAGTTCATGGACTAGTGCAATCCAATCAGTAGCCGAGGGCATAGCAGAAGGGCTTGATATAGAATGGTTAAGCTTGGCTGCACAGTTGATGGGAACCTCAATGAAGCCAAGTTCGGTGAGCCACTTCCATGGATTGGTCTCTACATCGCAGCAGCATCTCTTGCCTGTGCTTTTGCTATGGCCGCAGATATCGTCCATGGCTCCCGCCATAGGAAATTCTGGTTCCCTAGCAAGTTTTCCCGCATGAATGCCACTTCCTTGACCGTTATTGCTGTGGCTATCAAACTGTCTGTGGATCTTAATACACCCATGCCTCGCCGTGTTGATCAGCTTACGAAACTTAGCAGCGGTGTCTTGATCTGCACACTGATGGGTAACTCTATGCCTTCTCTTGGAATCATGGAAAGCACAGAAATCTGCATGAATATGATAGCTCTTGGTATACTAGTTATTACTGTTGTTGTTAATATCTGCATCCAATTAGGCACTGGTGTGATTTATCTCTACTGGAAGGAGCACGCGTTAACCATGTTCATCATGCTTGTTTTGCTTGTGATTTTGAGCTTTTCGGCTTTAACAGTGCCGATAACTAAGAGATATTTAGAGTTTAAGTACAAGAAAAAATACGACATGGCTACGGAAGAATGCTTAAATGAAACCGACAGTTCGGTGGAAAAGAAAATTAAACACGATCTGATGAAATACTGGATGATGGCTCATACTTGCAGCCCCCAGTTTGTGATGGGACGTTCTGTTACATGCGCTGCGGCGGGTGCTCTCTGCCTTCTCAGTGCCACAACATTAGCTCAGGCAGTGCTGAGGTCTTATTTGATGGATCGGTCATTCAAATTTTGCTCCGGGGAGTCTGATTATAAATGGTCGACCATAGTAGTTCTCATTTCGCAGACAATAGCCGTAGGAGTAGGAACCTTTGCCCCTGCAGTTAGATGGTTCGCTGCTATAAATTTCAGGTGCCCAACATTAGGGAAGAAGTACTGCACGAGAGAATTTAAAGTAGAAAGGTACTGGATCGAGTCTCTGGTCGAGCTGAAAGAGTGCCCACTTACCAATCGAATCCGGAACCGGCATTTTAGGAAACTTGCCCATGGTGCAAGAATTAAAATCTTGGACTTGTGTATTGGTGTACAAATTGTAATTGTTATGGCTAGCAAAGTTATTAGATTCATTTCGGTGTACTTCATGAGCCGGATCTTGTTACTCCGCGATTGCTGCAAAAAGTTGGTGAAGCTCAAAGCTGATATTCCAAATGACTCCAGATCAGAGTCACAGCCCAGCTCGAAACGAGACCTTAGCCGATTTGTTTTGCATCTGGAGGGTGAGACTGCACTAGTTGACATGATGATGAGGAACAATCGAGACGCTACAGATCATTGGATAAAGAAGGGCAAAAAGAAACAACCCAAACATCTCATAAAATTGTTGGAAAAATCATCCAGAGGATTCCAGGGAGTCGGAGAATTTGACAGTGAACAAGTTCCTTCTCTGGATTGTGAAGAGCCTTCAAACTGTTGGGCTCTTCCAGTGGTGACTCTAACTGTCATTGCAATTGCAATTCCAAGCATTTGCAGTTCCTCGCGCGAGCAATTGATGCGTAGCGTACATGAAGGTCTCATTTATGCCAAACACATAGAGGAAAACCTGGATAAAGAAGGCGACATGACAAACGTCAGGAAGGCAGCATATGTTGTTTGGCAAGAAGTTGATTTCTATCATAAGTGGCTAGATGTTGATCTTGATAAATTGTCCTTCCAAGCAGAAAGCCCGAAGGAAATACTTGAAGGACTTGCCGATGCTGCGAGAAATAGGTACATGGAGTTGAAGAAGGTGTACATGAAGGAATGTCTAAAGGAAACCCCTTCGAAATGGCCAACCAAGGTACTGGCTGCTAATTCCATGTACAGAGTAAGCCGAACACTTCTGCAGCATTATGAAATAGGTAAAAGCAGCGAAAGATTATTTGAAGCGATAACGATCATGATCTCGGATATTCTAGGCGCTTGTCTCACCAACGTACAGCGCATCATAACCCTCAAGTGTTCGAGCACTTCGGTAGAAATGCGGGAAGAAAGTGTGCGCCATGCTGTTTTCCTTCTGGGTGAAACAGACACGATTCTGAAACTTCTGAACCGGAAAGAAATTCCCACGTTGGGTCAAGAAGAAACAGCATGCATTGATAAATGGCGTTCATTGCACAAGCTGAAGAACGATTTACCTACCACTCCATCTTCAACTCTAACTGATGCAGTTTCATCCGACTTGCACCTAACTGTGGAGTAAATAGAAGCCAGAGTTTGTAGTATAAGAAGCTTTATTGTGCTAAAAGCTTCGATTTTTTTCTTATGTTTGATGTAAATACTTGACCCAAATATCAATGTGTAATACTGTTATGCCACCTCAGGAATAGGAACTACATTTTGAGGCTCATCCAATCTTTAAGAGAATTTAGCGATCATAGCCATGAATTAGGAACAACAGAATCCGACATAGCACCATGCTAAGAAGCTGCTTTTGATTGAGATGGTCGATATGCAAAGCATATATCCTCACGAAAAGGCAGAATTGGCAAAGGGTCTCGTTATGTGTTTAGAACTATCACTACAAGATCTCAGGCGAGGTCTCCATTGCCAATTCCAACAGAGATGGAAGAAAAAGAGAGAGAGTTGTCGCACAACACGGATCAACCATTGTTCCATTCACATTAATACTCTGTTAATGTTTGCACTTTTAGCTTGATACAAAAGGAGCTAAATAAGCCACAGCCTCTAATGTATCAAATTAAGTAACATCACCGAACATGCATTCTCCATTCCAAGTTCCCATCTTTTGATTCATATTCTTTTTTTTTTTTTTTGGTTTGTGAGTTGGGATTTCGCTCGAAGGAAAAATTAACAAGAAACCAAATTTCAATGGCAAGACATTACCGGAAAAACGAACAGAAATTAAAAGAAGAATGAAAGAGAAGAGGCGAGTGAATTCTTCTATAAATACTCGATGCGAATATTATTCAACATTTTGAGCCTATGAAACTCGAAAAAGAAAATGCCAAAAACAAAAATTACTATCGTATCTCCTAAAAACTTGATCCTACAGGTCAAACCCAGAAACCAGCATTGGAAGGACCTGGATATGATACCCCGAAAACAATGTACAATTAATCGTCGTCTCTTTTCTTGGGCTTCCTGTAAGTTTCTTCAACGTGCTTCGCAATAAGCAGACCAGTATTCGTCAGCTTCCTTATATTAGGGACGTCGTAGTTCTGAGCAACGTATATTCCAAAGACTGTCCCTGCTATAAACGAGAATCCGCTTTTCAAAATCCCCATCACCGAAGTTTCAATTTCTCTCTCGATGGGATCTGTCTGTCTATCTGATCTGATCGGAAACAGAAGGGTTTTAGAGCAAAACTATGATTGCTTAATGGCGGTTCGTTCGTGTTGCCCACGAATCGTCTGGTCCTTTCCCCAAGCAAATTGATGTGGGTCCCACTTCTTGCTGACGAGACAGGAGACAAGGAAATTTCTTGGCTTTTTTTTAAAACAAAAAATATGGACACCACCGCATCATACTGGATCATACACAAAAAGGATAAATAAAATCATGAAACTACCATTTAATTAAAAATTTTATTTTTATTTAAATATAAATATTAATCTTTATTAATTATTCTATTTAATATTTCAATATACATATTAATATTTACTTAGATGACTTAAATATATATTACATAAACTTAATTTAAAATAAAATATTAAATTTTGTATAATTAAATTAATATTATTAGTTGATTTTAGAACATTTTTTTATTAAAAGTAAAACATAACTAATGACATAATAAATATATTTTTTATATATTTTTAATTATATTTTTATCATGAAAAATAATCAATTAATATATTTTAATGATAATGAAATAATTATTAATAAAAATAAATTATATTTTTATTTATTATTAAATTTATGGATGAAAGATAATTATGTTTTTAAATATTATAAATATAAATTTTAATTAAAATATAATAGAATAAAATTAAAATAGAATAAAAAATATTAATGTATGAAAAATTATTATAAAAATTTAATTAAAATATTAATTTTTATGTAAGGTATTATAAGTTTTAATTCAATTTTATAGTAAAATTTTAAATGATATGTGTAATAATAAATTTTTAAATTAATAAAAATTTTATAATAAAAATGATGTATATAATAAAAATGATGTATATAATAAAATTTTAATATGATTTTAATATATGTTATAATAACATTTTAAATGTTATGTATGATAATAAAATTTCATGATAATAAAAATTTATTATAATAATGATATAAATAATAATAAAATTTATTATAATTAAAAATATTTAAAAAGGTTGAGTTTCGATGCATTCTTTTTGGTTCTTGAAGTTGAGAAAGTCCATTTTCTTATAATTTCATTATTCAATTAAAGATTATTTTTATTAAAAAAGTTAAAATTAAATCATGCCAATGCAATGAATTAACAAAATCTTACTTTTGTTGTATAATTTTTATTTTATTTTATGACATTTCAATACTTGATTTTTTTATATTTTAATATTGATCTTATAAGAAGCTATTAAATAGATGATTAAGATTTATTTAATCTTAAAGTTACCTTATGTATATTATACATTACTATCAATTATTTAATATTTTTAATTCTAATAAATATTATTATTATATATATTATTTAAAATCTTATTATAACATATCATTTTTATCTTAATAAAATTATAAAATAATATATTATTATATTATTATTATATATATATATATCATTTATAATTATATATATATATATATATATATATATATATATCATTTAAAATTATATTTTAAGATATAATTTTAATTGTAATTAATATTTATATTTAATTTTGAATAAATTTTTTAAATAATTATATATTCAAATTTAATTAATTAATAGTACTAAAAATTTAGTTAGAAATATTTTTATGTAAGTATTCCTTTATTATTTATTTATATGAAATTTAAAAAATTTTAGAAATACTTAAAAATAAATTACAAAATATACTAATTTAATAATTTATCCACTCAAATTAAGAAAGTATATAATTAAGCAAATTACAATTTAAAAGGATCACTAAAAAATTTAAAATATATTCTAAGTTAATATTTTGAACCACATATATAATTAAGAAAATAATTAAATAATTAGAAGTTAAATTATAATTTTTATCTATATAATAAATACATGTTTAATAGATAATTATTTTTATATGAATAATTTTGGTCTAATTCTACCATATGTTATAAGTAAAAATCAAAACTATACTATGAAACAATAATAAACATTAATTTTATCATATTTAACTATTAAATAATAATATTTAACTTTAAATAAAATTATTAGATTAAAATTTGATAATAAAAAATTAGTATTTATATTTGATTTTGAATGAAACTCTTAAATTAAAATTATTAAATAAGATAAATTTAGAGAGAAGAATGAAACATAATATCTTATGATATAATAGAATTTTAATCCATCATTAATCTTAATACAATTTAGTTTCTTCGTATTAAATGAATAATTTTACTTTTATTTTTATTTTAAAATATTTTAAATAATAATCTTAATTTATTTTTAGTTGGTATTTATTGAAATATATTTCTTTTATTAATATGGCGTTTAATATAAAATTTATATAATTAAATGTAATTACAAAACACAGGAATTGATTGATTTTAAAATTTTATGCAATATTATTATATTTCTTATGCTTGGACTGCAAGTGAACGAAAATCCAAGCTACGAAAGCAAAATCTATATAATTAAGGGCTGATTAACCTTTAATTATCATATTTTAAAAATAAAACCTTTAATTATCCAAGCCTTTTAACATGAGAATCCAGGCATATTCTCCTTATCCTACGGCTACTCTATAGTAGTTTTATTCGTTTCAAAAACAATATCCTTAGACCAATCACTTTTATCCACGTCATTCACAATTAACCTATTTCTAACTAGTCCTCGCTGAAATCAATCCGAACTGATGAATCACTTTTGATCCGTGGGGGCCAAACCAGTAAATGCAACCCCAAGTCAGAAAAGACGTACAAGCAAACACAGGCTATAATTTCTCGAATATATTAATATTTATATTTAAATATGATTTATCTTCAATTATTTGCATTATTTTTAAAGATTAAATATTTATATAAATAGTCGAAGAAAACGAAGCAAAAGCAAAATCATCAAGTTTATCTACAACCTGACCCACGAGCTTCTCAGGACTTTTTGATCAAAAGCCATCTTCTTTTTCAAGTTTGCTCCTTGTCTCTATCCGTTCTTCGTTTTGTTCTGAATTTATTATTGCAGATTCGTTATTTCCGGTCCTAAGTTTTGCTTAGTGTAGTAATTTTTTAGTCCCCTTTTTCGATGATCATCTGGTCTTTTCAATTTCTGCTTGTTTTTTGTTAATTATGTTTATGGTTTCTAACTGATTGTCGATATTAATTTAGAATCGGATAAAAGGTGGGTTTTTTCTTGATTTTACGAGTTCATGGGTTTTCTTTTTTAATGTTTTGGTAACTCTGTTAGGTCAATGTTGGGTTTGTGCTAGTTTGGATTGTTTGATTTTTTAAGCTTTGTTGTTCATGTGGACTGTGATTCTGTGTAAAGATTAATTTTTTGAAAGGTTTAAGCTAACAATCCCATGGACTTGTAACGGTTAAATAATAGAAGAGAAATCTTTAGTTAATGACGTTGTTTATTTGGTGGATGTATGGCATATATTGCTTGAAGGTTTTGTAATTTCTCTTCCTGCTTTTGTGGTATTTTTCAGGTCAAATGGCAAAGAGTTACTTCAAGCAAGAACATGATTTTGGTATGCAGCAGGGATTGTTCAGTGCTTAACATATCCTTTATTTTAACAGCAGTGCTAGACATATTCTTAATCATTAAACTTGATGGCAAGATAATATCTTTTTATTTTCTTGTTTCCAGAGAAGAGAAGGGCTGAGGCTGCCAGAATCAGGGAGAAGTACCCTGATAGAATTCCAGTGAGAACTTAATACTGAATTCTTGAAATTATATATGATGAGTAATGATTGAAACAAATTTTTTCCTGGCTGTGATGGAAGTTTTTACCTTTTCTAGTGCCTATGTCCAATATATGATGAATATTGTGTTTAGAAATCTCAAGTTTATGTAAAAGCCATGGTTCAGATATGATTTTAACACTCACCCTGAAGTGCAACTCTTTTTCAATTACCAGAACTGCCTTTTGGATTCATGCGAGATACATTTGTCTTTCTTGACTCAGGAGTATTCACTTAGTTCAGAATGTGAAGTTATGAAACTTTGAGAATTTGAGCGTTTAGTGTAGCAGTGATAGAGGTGATTAAAATGTGATGGTTGGTCCTACAAGTAAGACGTCTTCTACATTTTAAAGTATACTTGTAGTGTACGAGGTAAAAGTGTATCTTGTGAAGGATGAAGTTTTTTTCACTTGAGACATCAAGAATTAATCTTTTGCACTTCATAATTGAGGTTGCAATATGTTAGTTTGACTTCATATCTCTGATTTTTATTTGATGCTTTCTTTTTTCTTAAATTTGAATTTTAGATTTTCTATTAGTAGACTTTAGTCATGATGAAAGCCACTTGTAAATATCGGTTGAAGGGTTTTAGAATTGTTGATCTCACAACACGGTTACAGAAATGAAATATGCATAATTGAATGCACTTCCTCCTGAGAACTAATCCTTTTACTTGATTATGTTTGGGATGGAACCTCTGGGTGTTGCTTCCCATAAACTGCGAAATTATCATTCTAGATGTCAGTGCAGAGTTCAAACAAGATAAGTTAACTGGAGAATATAAAAACCAATTCCTGTACGCCACTTGAAAGTGTATTTGCATAACTGTGTGATGTTTGATTCTCATGTGTTTGGAAATTGCCTCAAATTTGCTTGTTCTTTCTTGTTAGGTAATTGTGGAGAAGGCAGAAAGAAGCGATATACCGAACATAGACAAGAAAAAGTAAGTATCAGTGTGTTTCCATGGTGGGTTTGGTTCTTTCGTTTACATCACCTTTTGTAAGAAAAGATGCAAGCAACTACAGCACCATCATACTTGTCAAATTGTATTTGACTTGATATTGGATGGCTAATAAATAGCTGGCATTTTAATTCTAACATCATCTTACGTGAGGAAATTATTGATCACTAGGAAAATTAAGACAGAACTATAATTGCCATCTTTTTTGAAACAAATTCACTTCAGGTAGTTCCTTTTGATTCTAGTACTATATGCAGATAGCATGAGAAAAACAAAAGGTAATTTTAATTAAATGCTAAGGTTAGTTTGGCTCTCAATTCCTACCCATTTCCTGCTCTTTATCATTGTTTGCATGATCATAATCCAAGTTTTCATATCCAATTCCTAAAACATGCTTAGCCCCTAACCGAGTGAAAAAAACTGCAGGTACCTGGTACCAGCAGACCTTACTGTGGGGCAGTTCGTATATGTTATTCGCAAGAGGATTAAACTCAGTGCAGAGAAAGCAATTTTTATATTTGTGGACAATGTTCTCCCACCTACAGGTAAGCTTGTCACCCTTTCCTGGAAACCGTGTTAATGTTTTAGAAGAATGCGTAATGTGGATGTGGTTTTGCATTGTTGCTGTTGTTGTAGGTGCCATAATGTCAGCCATTTATGAAGAGAAGAAGGACGAAGATGGGTTTCTCTATGTGACCTATAGCGGGGAGAACACATTTGGATGTTGAGGCAGATCCCTTTGTGAAGGGGTTTGCTTGCTTTTCATTTCTTACAATGGTAATTTATGTACAGTTACAGTTTATTGTATTTTGCGTCAATTTTTGGCTTCAAAAATTCCCAATTAAATAAAATTGTTAATGGATTTTTAAGCTGTCATGTCAATGTTTGAAAACATGATTTATTACCTTGCCGCCGGCGTGGTGTCTTCGCCGTTCCCGATGGAATCGAAGCTCTCTGCTTTGGTGTAATTTCCCGTAAATGTACAAGTACATTATGTTGGCAGGATTTTTTCCTTTTTCCTACGGGTTTGGGCGAAGATCTTAACAAGATCTTTTACAAGTACTTGGACAAGTTGAGATCTTTTAAATCTGATCCCTATTAAAAATAGGGAGTTCCTTTTTTATCCAAATCTATGGAATTTCATTTTAATTAATAAAAAAACTTATTCTAAAATTATTATAAAAAATAGTTATTTTTATAAGATTTTATGACATATATATTTCATTATATTTGATTAATATTAGCATTTTTTGGTTAAAATATTTATAGATTAATAATTAATAAAAATAAAATAAAATATAATGTATGTATATATAACTAAATCTTATATGGATTGAAAATAAAATATTTTTAAAAATATCATTATAAAAAATAAGATTTAAGATATTTGTATATAAAATATATCATGAAATATATGGGATGGTTAAATTTTGATTAAAAAACATGTTATTAATCAGATTTATGTATATTTATTATTCATCAAAACGGAAGAGTATATGTTAATGAAGAAAAAAAAAAAAGAAATATCTCTTGGTTTTTATGTAATTAGGGTGGGGGGATCTTTGGGGTTCCTCATTCAACCCACTGCGGTTAGTAGAGCTTGATCTACATCATTGTGAGTTGGTTGTTGGCAACATATCGTAAGTTGACCCATCAAACAATAACTACTCCAAAACACAGACCCCCTCAACACAACAATGCTTAAGCTCCTTTGCCCCAAAATACGAACCACCTTCCTCATACATCTAAATACATCTACTTCTCTTTTACTTATTATTCCTGTGTCTTTCTTGAATCATTATAAAAATAATTTTGTATAAATATATATCATTTTGAATGATAATACATCTTTTCAAAACAAGATTTAATACATTATAGTTCAAAAAATTTAAATTTAAAATCTATTAATTAAACTGAGAGAGATTCAAAACATTGAAGAAATCAATACAAGTATTGTTTTATCTAAGAGCACATGGTGGACATGGCAGGTGGAGATGGGGATGGTGGAGATGGGGCAGAGGGGTGCAGCCAGGAAGAGGGTGCAAGTAATGGTATAAGCCATGCAGCTTTGTCTCCATTCTTTGTCTTTCCCCCACCTCCCCACCCCTCTCTATGTTTCCAATGTGTTTCTTCTCTTCATTTTACCCTCCTTTTGTTCTTTTTCTTTTGCTGTACCAATTGAACCCAAAACATATACTTTTGTTACCTTTTCCCAATTTTTTATTTTTATAATTTTCCTTAATATTTGCATAATAAAAAAAAACATCCAAAAATCTTACATGCAAACCAAAAAAAAAAAATCTCTTTTATTTGGTTTAGGGGTTTGATATGATATTTTTTTTATTTGAGAAAATAATTAGATTTTTTAAAAAAATATTAACCATAGATGATATTATTATGTTTGGATAATAGATTATAAATGAGATGTAATAAGATAAGTATATTATTTATATAAATATTCATTAAATTTTATTTTAATTTTATTAAGAATTATAGTTGTTATATAGATTTTAGTAATGAATTTCATTATCTAAAATTTTGATTCCTAATTATGATGTCTAGTTCCTCTGTATTTTTATTTTAGATTTTGATATTTTAATATCTAAAATCTCATATTTCAATTAGTAACATTTTATTTTATTGATAATTAATTAATTATTTGTTAATAAAATAACTATAATGTAGTTATAATGAAGGAAAATGATGATGAATTTATAAAAATCGATACATATTCAATAATATATTAGTTAAGGTGTATTATATATATAGAATAATGACTATATTACATTAAATTTTTTAATTATATCTAAATGATATAATCAAGAATGTAATCTTATAAAAAAAATGACCAAAAAGCTGAACTCTAAAAACAAATATTAAAATCTAAAATAAAAGAGTTCAAGCAGTAAATATTACTCTAAAAACTGTTGGGGAACGAAATCTTTGCTTTAAAAAATGAAATAAGATGGTCAAAGTTTGTGTATCGATTTTACGGGCGAAGGATTTTACTGTATAAAAGAAAATGCAACAAGACAAACGAGCAAAACGGCATGCGATTCATCATGAATCAAAATCTAAATCCTAAGTGCAAAAATGGTATTCAAAACTATATTTATACACGCACTTATCCAACATGTGATGTGTATATATATATATATATATATATATATATATATATATATATATATATGTTTGAGTCCATTCTTTTGAAACTGAAAATAATATTATTTAATTAAAATGGAAAATGATAATGTTTCCTCCAAAAAACAAAAGTGGCAATAATTGATTATATTTAAAATGAATTAGATGAAGACAAAAAGCTCAAAATCAGTGGCTGCAAAGTGAAAAGGTGGAGTTGTATCAGAAAGACTTTCCGACCTTTTCTTCATTATCATGTCTTGCATTTCTTACATATTCAAGAACATGGAATTTAATAATTTTACATAATTACAAATATAATTATAAAATGGTGGAGTTACTTTTTCCTAAATAAGTTTTTTTAAAAAATAGAGCCTTATTTGACTCTGTTTACCAAAGAAAATATTTGTACTTGAAGTGTATCTTAATATAATGATTCATTGAGGCACATTTAATATTAAAATTAAAAAAAGAGAAATATAAATTTTTTATTTTTTTATATTTATTAAAATATAATTTCCCCATATCTAATGAAGCAAAGAAAAATAAAAATTCGTCATTATTTGCATGAAGTATCGGAAATGGACGAATTGAAATTGGGCTCAGATCCAATTTGCAGGGAGTTTTTCAAGTTTTAAAGGTTGTTGATGGCCCAATCCTTAGTGGAACGAACAGCCACGTCTGAAGGAAACAGAAGAAAGCAAAAAATGAAAGGCAAAAAACCCATATAAAGATCGAGTTTTCCTAGAGAAGAAGCAAGGGAATTCAAAACAGCAGGAAACCCAGAAACTAAGATCAAAATCCCAAATCAAATTTCAAGCCAAAAGGTAATAGAAATCGGGAATTGGAAGATTCTCTAATCAGCAAGAATTTCAAGAAACAAACTTTAACAAATGGATGTGATAAAGACACAGCAAATATCTGCGACACCAGTGGAGAAAGTGATAGTGCATCCGCTTGTTCTCCTTAGTATCGTTGATAACTACACTAGAGTTGCTAAAGATACCCGCAAGCGTGTTGTTGGTGTTCTGCTTGGTTCTTCCTTTAAAGGCACTGTTGATGTTACCAATAGCTATGCAGGTTTGATTCGTTAGATCTCATTTTGTTTTCAAATCCTTTTTTTTTTCGTTTGCTTTTCAATGATTAACAAATAGGGTTTTTAACTTCCTTATGGTGGGTTTGCTGACTTATATATACAGATTGTTAAAGGTGAATGAAGGAATTAGGTGTTATATGTGTGGCATCCCTAGAATTTGGATTGGAGATATGGGAAATATGTATACTTAGCAATTTGAATTGATTAACGTTGTATAAATGTATATTTAGCTAGGAACATAAGAGGATGACCCGTTTCGGCTGCTGGTTGTGTATAATTTGAAATGTAGTTGCAATTGTATGAAAGGTGAAGAAGAAGAAGTTTTTCTTCCTTTTCAAGTATGTAAGTTTATTATGTAATTTAGAGCTTTTGGAACTATAACCACCTTCTAGAGTTCATTTCATCCGGCTCTGGTTTGTACATGTGTGCATTTGATGAATTGGAATGGCAGCAGGGTTTGTGGAGGGTCTGTATGATGCTTGTGTAGCAAACCATTTGAATATTTATTTGGCAGGGAACTAAAATTGAGAGAATGATTCTTCCTCAGCATGAGAATCATTGTTCGTGTGATCTTTTGGCTTTTCTTCCTCAATTTAAGGGTTGTTATTTTTGTTATTTCTCAGACACAAGGGGCAGCTAGTTTCAATATGTGATATGGTGGTAGATATTACTGTCATGGTCATGCAGTTTGCAGCAGAATATGCTTTGTGATGTTCCATTGGTTCTGAACATGCTGGGTGCTCAGATGTATGGACCACTTGAGTTTGTGTCACATTTCAGAAATGCCATGAGTTGTTATTTCATGTGAATTACCTTCTAGTGGTTTTAGGCTACATCCATAATTTTCTTTTCCTCTAGCCTTTTTGTTACCTTGACATTTTTTTTCTTTTTTGGGTATTGAAACCGTTGAAATATAATATTGGAATATCAATATCCCAGTTCCATTTGAAGAAGATGACAAAGATCCAAGCATCTGGTTTCTCGACCACAACTACCATGAATCAATGTTTTCCATGTTCAAAAGGATAAATGGTATGGCTGGCACTCACGCTACTTCTCATTATCTTCTCTCTTTGGATATTTTGATTCTCAAATGATCAAATTTATCATTTCAGCTAAGGAGCATGTCGTTGGTTGGTATAGCACTGGTCCAAAGTTAAGGGAAAATGATCTGGATATTCATGGATTGTTTAATGAGTGAGTTGACTGCCTTAATCAATAGAGTTCGTTTCCAGTTTTTTTTTTTTTTCTTTTTTTTCTTTTTATGGGTTTACTTTGTCCCAGTCAGTTACTTGAAATATCTGCCTCTTGGGAAAAAAT
Source organism: Dalechampia spathulata (assembly GCA_948192965.1). Taxonomy (NCBI): domain Eukaryota; kingdom Viridiplantae; phylum Streptophyta; class Magnoliopsida; order Malpighiales; family Euphorbiaceae; genus Dalechampia; species Dalechampia spathulata. The sequence goes on along the minus strand of CANYBF011255052.1, from coordinate 7,737 downwards.
GAATCTTAACCTTCTTAAGCTTTGGTTCAGCTTTATTAATTTTTCTTGTTATGCGGAATTGGTTTTCATCTGCCACTGCAGCTATGTACCAAATCCTGTCTTAGTCATAATTGATGTCCAACCAGTAGAGCTGGGAATACCCACGAAGGCTTACTGTGCTGTAGAAGAGGTAAAAGAGGTAAGGACAGCAGCTTTCTCATTTAGTCAAAATGTCTAATAGGTCTCTTTCAGTTTCCTATCCATGCTGCCTATCCACATTTTGTTTGTTAATGGCTATTTATGGTTACAGAATGCTACCCAGAAAAGCCAGAAGGTGTTCGTGCACGTGCCTTCAGAAATTGCTGCTCATGAAGTTGAGGAAATTGGTACATCATCTGAAAACCAGCAATAATATATTCTAAACAGCATTCCTTTTTATGAATGAATCAAATACTTTGTCTTGTTATGGTGGTATCATTTTCCACTTCTTGTAGGCGTGGAACATTTGCTAAGGGACGTAAAAGACACCACTATTAGCACTCTTGCAACAGAGGTAGGTCTTACTTCTTTATGTTCTTTGTGTTATCTCCTTTCTTTTCTTTATCTGGTTACGATGTTAATACATGGTGGTGCAGGTTACCGGGAAACTTACTGCTTTGAAAGGGTTGGATGCTCGACTTCGAGAAATACGAAGTTATCTTGACCTTGTCATTGATGGAAAGCTCCCGCTGAACCATGAGATTTTGTACCATTTACAGGTTTTTCTAGGAATCTTTCCTATTTGAGTTCTTTTCTGTTTGTCGGAACAAAAAAAATAGTCGCATAAAGGTATTGATAAACCTCTAAAGCAAGAAGCAACTATTCTTCTTCCCATTCAAGGATGTGGAGGAAATTTATAGCGATCTAAAACCCAGTTCTAGTACAGTTTCTTGTCGTCTTCACATTATGCTCATGATTTGACATCATTATCATCAAATTTCAGTTTCTTGATTGCATTTTGTAGGATGTTTTCAATCTACTTCCAAATCTCAACGTGGCAGATTTGGTCAAGGCTTTCTCAGGTAAGTGGAAAATGCAAAAAGTCGAAGTCTATCTTATTCGTTGGATTACTCTTTAGGTTTTGCTGCATTTTCTTTTGGATTGTCTAAATATTTCCTTGACATGCAGTGAAAACAAATGACATGATGTTGGTCACATATCTTTCTTCCCTTATCCGAAGCGTAATTGCTCTCCACAACTTGATTAACAACAAGGTAAGGATATACTTATCATGATCATTGATGAGTTGCATCATGGTTTTCTTAAGGCATCTATATTCTGATCCAACAACATATGATTGTCTAAAACCTTGCCATAATAAATCGTTGTGGTCTTGTTTATCGGGCATAAAGCTGCATGATGTTATGATTTGGTATCATCCAAAACATGTTGTCATAGATTAAACTGATGTTGTTTTGGTACCTGTTTCAGTTGCTGAACAAAGAACATGAGAAAGCCGAAGACTCAAAGTCAGTCGCTGTACCTGCTGCTGCTGGCAGCTAGACATGGAAAGTTCATTTGCCTAAATTTCCTCCATGATCGTTTTCCCAATGAAGTTCCAACTCTGACCGTCATCTCTTGACTCGGAGATTTCATATCTGTGTTTCTAATGATTTCATCTTCATAGTTGTCCTTTGAGCTTTCAAGATGCTAATGTCATGAACATGGCATCATTTGCCATATGAGATTGTCGAATCGAACAAATATCCAACTCAAAAATTCATCCAATGTGAACGAGCACAAGTGGCTTGTAGTTTCCTTGGTGTACATCTCAAAGCAATCACACCTTCAGTATTACCATCTCTTTTCTGCGAGCATCTCCATTCTCTGAAATGAATAATGGAAACCCAGATAATCAATCATATAATGTAGCTTTACTGGAAGGGTTATGATCCAAATTATGTTTCAAGAAAGAATAGAGAATCATTCCAAATAATACACGTTTAAAGAAACCAACAGAAAATCAGGGTAAGCAACTGCAAAGAAAGGTACATAGAGGCTGTAAAGCTCTGAAGTTGGGGCAAGACACCTGGAAAATGCGCAGGAAGGGATTAATAGGCCAAGGACCAACACTTTAACCCACTAAGACGTAATTCGGCCTCTGCTACTACGGTTTAACTTTATGTTTTTCATATCATCATATTCTATTATCTTGGATCATCAACTATGGAGTAGTAGTCATTGACTATTATTAATAAACATATGGAAATGACGCATGCAGGAACACACTAAAAATCTATAGGGCACTACATAGTTGTGTATAGCAATATAGAAGTGTAGTCACTTTCATGGCGTAGAAATTATGCAGAGATGCCAAAGTGTTAGGTTACCATTTAATTATTAATTATCTGAACACCTAATAAAGATTTATACTAAGGGGGATGAATTTTCAGCTCCATCATTCAACCACACTAATCACTCATTTCCATTTCTATTCATTTCATTTTATAATGCTATTCAAGTTTTTTTTATTATTAAAATTATTCATTAGAATTCCATTTAGAAATTAATATTTTTGAATTGTTCAATTTTCTTAAATAATTGAACCATATAAATTATTTAAAAATTAAAGAAAATTTTGAAAAATATCAAAAATAATAAAGTCTTTAAACATCTCTTTTTTTTTTTTGAAAAATTATAAAAAACATTTATAAAAATAACACTTTTCAAAATTTAATTAACAAGTTATAAAAATATTTAGTTAAGATTTATTATAAAAAATAATTATTTTTTAAAAAATTGATATTTTTATAAAATTTTCAGAATCATTTAATTACAAAATATAAAATAAAATTTATACTTTTTGTAATTATTCCAAAAAAATAATCAATTGAGCTAGATTAATAAATTTCAAGGAAAATACACTTTGCCTGCAAATTGCAATTAACAATGAACAAAAAAATACACATATTTTGAAACTATTACCTGTCAAAATAGAAGGAACAAGCTGGTATTAATCACATTTAACGATAAATAATATTTATTATGATCAACTAAGCTCGAAGAACTTACTATATGTAATGTATATGAAATATTAATTAATTAATTAATTAATTAATTAATTAATTAAGTAATTAATCAACAACATTAGATTAAGTTTGTATTATGTTCTGTATGTTGGCTGTCATTCTTCTGTTCCGAGAAAAGTCGGCTTTTAGAATCTAATATGATTAAATTAATTAATTGCTAAGTTTACTTAATTAATTATAATCTTATTATGGATATCTCAATTAATTAATTAATTAATTAATTTAGCTTATGGATGAAACTATGTATGATTTTTATTATTATGAATAAGGTCGGCCTATAAGATTCTCATTGCACCCTCCAATTTCTGATTTGTCGGCTCTGACAATATAAATATTAATCATCAAATTTTATTATATAGTTTATTCTAGTAAGAAATTAATTATGTATAGATCAAAGCATATATTATAAAAATGCATATAGTTTTTGTAATGTGCGTGGCACTGTTAATTGTTTGACTTAATTTATCAGTCCATTTGCTTCTTAATTTTATTATATTTATATAACTAATTAAATATTTTATTAATTACAGGTACCAGAAATTAACGTTGAAGTGAGTAGCTCAGCTGCATGACAGTTCAACAGCAACTGTATGTGTATAATAAGAGGCATATGCATTAATATTAATGTTGGTCTAAAGTCATTATTAAATTTGAATATTTGTTTAATATGGAGCTTTGGGTGGCTAATTAATCAATTATATGTGTCTAAGTACTCTCACCCTAACAATTAACAATCATTAGTGACTGAATCTTCACACATTGCTAATGACAGTTCAAGCACAACCTTGGTTAGGTCATTCACTTCTTCAATGGGACCTTCACTTCCCTGCAAAATCAATACCACATCTTCCTTTTGTTCTGTTTCAAATCAAAACTTAATGGGTTTTCATCGATTTCTTTTCTTAACACGTGAGAAATTGATCATTTCAATAGTTCACATTATATATCTATAAAGTCATTCAATCGTATTATATTATTTGATCTTTTTTTTTAAGAACCAACTTATTTGAAATTTACATATTTAAAATCAGATCGAAAATACGAATATTAATTCAACGAATTAAAAAAAATCCAAAAGTGATAAAAGAAAGTGATGGAAAGGTATGTATGGAGTGTGTGTACACAGAGACATGTCCAAGGAGTGATGGGTCACTATTGCTGCAAAAAATTACGCACGTTTTATTACACCTAGCCGTTAATACTACATTCCAAAAATGGAAAATTCTCTGCCTGAATTATTTATTAGAAATTTAAAATTTCCTTTTTCTAAAAAAACAGAATAAAGTTCAAAATTCCAATATTTTTAATTAATTATTTGTTGTTTTTTCTTAAAATAGAAATTTTTATTGGGTTTGGTTGAAGCAGGTAAGCATATACAAATTTAGGACGACAAGTTCAGTTTCACCAAATATTAGCTAGGGAATTAACTAATTAATTTAATTAATCTCTAATTAAATTAATTAAGTTGTCCATGTCTAAATACCAATCAGTATTAAAATTGAAAATAAATTAAACAATTTTTAATAAACTTTCAGCTTTTTTTTCCCTTTTTTTATATGAATAAAATCATATAAAAAAATTAATATGGACAAGCCGTTTAATGTCAATTTTTATCAACAACTACTAAAACTGTCTGTCGTGAAGCAGATTTCACAGGTAAGCAGATTCGCTTCTTAGGCCGTAAATTATCGGTAATGGCTACTGCCGCAACTGCTGCTTTTTGTTTTCTTGTTCGAAATTCTAAGTATATATTAATTAGAGATATAAATTTATTCACGATATGTTATTTACAATATAGTATAAAGATTTTTTACTGGAAATTTAGAATAAACTATTCTTCGAACCCCATCGAACATCGAAGCAGAAAGGTGAGAGTATAAGGAGTGTTTTTTTTTTTTTTTCTTTTTTCACTTGGAGAAATTTTGCCCTTTCCATTTGTTATCGAACAATGGTGTCAATGGTGCCGTGCCCATCTCGGAAAACCGAGTTATGGGTATCAAAGATATAGAAATGGACCACTATATATATCTAGAGGGCAAGAATGGGCAAAGCTGCAAATGGCAATATTCAATTTGAACAATTTTGAAATCAAGAGAAGATCTTCGCAGCATAAAATTAAAGTCGACCAAGTTCATGCATACATACATATATATATATATATAAATATATATATATATATATATATATATATATATATATATTATCTTCCAAGAATTGATGGTGATGGCCATCAATATTCCGGCTAGACTATACACATCGGTCCAAATACATTACATTATCCTTCAATAATATTTTGAGTTCAACTATCAAACTTGTTAACTATAAGCGTCTGTAAATAATATCATTATCGAAGAGTGATGATGTATAAATTATTGAGTAAATGGGTTAAAATTAAAGAGATTATTTTGCTTGAAAACTTAGTGTGTATAACATCTTTTAAGTTTGTGAACTTTAATCTGATATAATTTTTTTGATATATTAAATCAAATATTTTAGATTATTTTGATAATATGTGAATTTTATCTATTAAAAAAATAAATTCAAGTAATGATCATCTCTTTTTATATATATATATATATATTTCATTCATTTGAAATGTAATGATCGATGAAATATATAATAAAGGATAATCATCTTCTTTAATATTATAAAAAATCTAAAACATATTAGAATTTATATTGATTCTTCTAAATTACTAGCTAGAATAGTTTGAAAAAACAAAATCTTATAGTTTTAAAAATAATTTATTTATAAATGAGCATGTAACATCATGAAATTAAATTGTGATTTTTATATAAAAATAAAAAGGATTATGATTAAGACTGTGCATTAGTTGGTTTGGGTACCGAACTGAACCGATTTGATGAAATCAAATTAATCAAATTTTTATTTTTATAAAATCAAAATCGACTGAAGTAATGAAGCATGAAAGAATTTAGGGTTGGAAAATTGAGATTTTTCTCAATTATGTACTGTATAGGATATTAGGTTTAAAAAAATTATGAAGAAGGGTTTGATAAAGTTAAAAAAATAATCTGTATAATATTACAAAATATAGCATTTTAGAAATTTGATCGATTTAATTATTTTAATTTTTAATGAATCATTCATCGAATCAAAATTTTTTATCATTCTTATGAATCAAATCTAAATCAATAACTATAAAACTAAACTGAAATAATTAAATTAGTTCGGATTGATCGATCTGCATTGTGCTCACCAGTAATTGTCAAACATGATTCGGTCAAAATGCCACTTTTGGGCTTTAACTTATCCGGATTCATTTGGAAGTATATATATGTGAACAATGAACACATGAAATGATAATATGTTTAACATAAAACAAACCTATATCAAATGATGAGCTTCTACTGCCCATATTGCTCTCTTGATCACTTTCAAAGTCGACAAAACTTTTGAAATTTAAGTAATTAGTGAAAAGTGTTTCTTCTCTATATATCGATTCATGTGATTCAAAAATTAAAACTTTTTTAATTTAAATTTAATGAATTTGATTAAATTTTTAAATTCTATTTTTAATTTAAATTAACTTTTTATCAAAATGATATTATTAATATGATTTAATTATTTTGATTCGAATTCGATTTTTCAACATTAGATATAGTAATCATCTTCCTCACTCTCTCCTCTCAAAGTTCATTTTTCTAAAACCTCCATTAGTACAAGTGGTAGACACACACTCCACTCCACTATACAATATTAACCTCGTTTATGAACACTAAGTTAGTGGTACCATCATAATCCCAAGTAAGATTATGTTTGAATATCATATTCTAAATGTTGAATCCCAAATAGTTTTCAATTATTCTTTTAAAAATAAATAAATAATTACTTTCGAAATTACCAAAAATTAAGCAAAAAAACTTATGATTTTGGTTAAGTAGGATAGAAAATCCAAAAGGGTATGTGTAGAAACACCTAAAATTTTGAATGAGGCATAAAAAAAAAATGGTTGGAAATACGTATAGAAGAAGTTAGGCGAAAACTCAATGGGAATTGGGGACTTTTTCTATGTAGGCTTTAGCTTTGGAGCCGTCGCTTATGGTTAAAGATGTAATGCTTTGACCAAAGTCTGACTTGTAAATGAAAAACACATTTGTTTTGGGACAAAAAACTAGTTGCATGCTGTTGCATTTTGACTTTATTACACGTTTTTTTCTTATATATACAAAGATATAAATGTTCAATTAAGGATGAGCAATATTCATATGATTATATAAAATTTAAGCATTGTAATCGTCATGAGATTATAAGAATTAATGAACATCAAGATGAATAAAAATTAATAAAATATTTTATTATTCTTAGCATATTGATTGACTTTTTTCATATTACATTTTCCTAAATTCTTAATTATCTAAATTAACAAAATATTTTAACATAAAATTATAAATTTGACCATATGCTTTTTAAAAAGCTTCATTTTGTTTTATCTTATGTAGGATGTAATAGATTAAATAATTATTTATTGGATACCTTTTTTAAAATAATTTATTTTTTATATGAATTCTATATGCTTCTCTATTTATTTTATTTCTCCAAGACTGTAAGGGTCCATTGTTAGTTAGCATTTTGGTTTATTAAATCCACATGAATATATATATATATATATATATATATATATATATATATATATATATATATATATATATATATATATAGATAAATA
>CANYBF011254492.1:0-18098 GCA_948192965.1 Dalechampia spathulata | reverse complement strand
GATTTCTTTACTTAATCCAAAATACAACCTTAAATATCAAATATCATAAAATGTTATGATAATAATTTCAAATTCAATTCATCTTTTTCTATAATTTCTTAAACCCTTAATCTAAACAAAATGTATTAACATATCCGTATCAAAATCAAATTTAGTTAAATAGATAATCTGTCAGCCTTATACCTTATATATATATTAATAATATTTGAAAAATCAAAATTAAAAATGTCCAAAATAACATAAATGTTTTAAATTTTGAATTATTAACCGATATACAACCTTTAACTCTCATTTCATTCTATGTCTTATAAAGCTAATATTTATATTTATTTATTTTATTTTTTTAAAAAAAAAACCTCGCATATCTATATTTTAATGCTATGACTTCTTCTATTCAATTTAATAACCAAAATTTCTTTAAAACAAAAACAAAGTCCTTTTCATATAATTATATATATATATATAGTTTCTTATTTATGTTTTTTTTTAAATCTTAAGTCATGTTAGTTTTAGTATTGATTTTATTATATTAAGGAATCATTATTCAAATTATCTATATATATCCTTTGTTTAAACAAAACGAGAAACAACAATTTTAATATATAATCTATTTATTATATAGTTTGTTTAAAATATAAACTTTAAATTTATTTGTTTTAAAAACAAACCCGTATAAAAATTCAAACTCAAAACATCTCATTTTCCTTCTGTCTACATCTTTTCTTAAATGACTTCCAATTGACTTTAATTAATTAATTAATTTTAATTTTAACCTCTTAATAATTAATTCACCCTTAATAAGACCATATTATGTTTAGCTCTTTACCTTCCTTTAACTTAAACATATGATTTGACTAATAAACCATATCACTCTTTACGCATTAAACATGTCATTTTTACCATATTTTTTGTTATCAAAATCGTCTGCCAAAACCAAACCATGTTCAATTAAACAACTTCATGAAATTAAGCTTACTATAATTTGGCTAACAAGGAAAAAGACACCAACCAAGCACCCAACGCAAAGACCAACATGTCATTCCATAATTTATACAACTTAAAACCATCTAACCATCCAAACCTTCATAAGAACAAACCAAAACCATAAAATCATTCGGCCAAGAAGCATTTTAATCATCAGATACGTAAACATAAATGAATCTAACACTAACAAATCTCACATTAAGCAAAAACTCAAAGGCAATCAACTAACAGATGATATCTTCCTCCTTGTGAACTAACTCCAAACATGCGCACCAACACTCACCGTGATGTGGAACCTCCTTAACAAGCATATACATATTCGATTTAACAGGCTAAATCCACCAAAACAAATGAAGATTAGAGAGTACCAAAGTTTCAGTTTATGTTTGTTTTAAGGATTAACAAAAACAAAACGAAAAAACCAACTTACTTAAATGAGCATGCTTCGGCCCTTCTTCGAAAGATGGAAAGAAGGATGATTTTTGGCCAGACTTAAAGAAAACAGCAACTTTGTAATTAAAACTCAAAGGAAATCACCAAAAGAGGTAGAACAAAGTGGAACTCCTTATCCAATTTCAACAACAACTCATCTGCTTCTTTAAGACATAAAAGTCGTGGCTTAAAAGAAATCCAACCATATATCTTTCGTATGGTTTATGAAGGCAGAAACACAACGAAAAAGGATAAATGAAGGAGCGGTCGACTAAGGAAAAAGATAAGATCAAAACAAAATAAGAAAAAGAATTAAACTTAAGTGGAGGAAGGAACTTGAATTCGACCATAAAGATAAGAGGATGAGGAAAGAATTTTGGCTGGATTGAAAAGAGATGGGTGGCTGGAAAAGAAAGAGATAGGTAGGGCATCTCTTGTTTTGACAATACCCTAATAATTCAAGCCAAAATGACCATACTACCCTTCCTATCATAAGTCATTTCAATTCAATTTTTTTTCTCTTAAATCCTAAATGCTATTTATAATTCCACGCCCCTTAACACCTAACTTCTCATTTTATTTTACTATTTTGTTTTAAATAATTATAATCAAATATATCTTAATTAATTACTAATTATCTTTCTAACATCAAGTTTCTTATTTCTAATCTTTATCATTAAACTACGTAGCTATAAATAAATAATATTAATTATAAAATTTACTAAGTCAATATTTATAATTAATTTACATATCTTACTTCCCTAATATCACCTCGAAATAATCACTTAAATAAATACAACCCAAGTTTTTGATGTCAAAAATAAATTTTAATCCAAAATTTTCAAAATTGACATATACTTAAATTAAGTTAACACAAGCATAATGGTCAAAACCATTCAAACAAATTCACTGTAGATAACTCAGAATCTAAGTTTTAATGTCGTTTAACATCAGTTTTAGGGGTTTGCGGTAAAATTCTGAATATTCTCATTTAAGCTTTAAACTCAGTTTTTATTAGAAACCTATCATCATAACCATAATTTCACATCATTTTCATAATAATAACATAGAAAACACAACATAATCTTAATTTATTAATGCACAATAACCACTAAATGTAGGATGTAACCACTAAGGGGTTTTATAGGGTGTGTGAGGGTGCATGGAGTTATGATGGAACCAACCTACACATTACACTACTCATTCCATTCAGTCAATGCCCCTTATCTCATCTTAATTCATATTTTCTTTCCTACTCCCTTCGATGAGCGAACCCATCTCTTCTCCTTCTCCATTTCTTTCCTTCTTCTTACTTTCTTCTTACATTTTCTTCATCTTCCTCCATAGAAACCAAAAATTAATACCATCTTCTTCTCTTTTTCTCTTCAATCTTCAAGCAAAATACTAGATCTATACATATAGCTTAATGTTTGGTCAAAACATCTCCTTTTTCATTTAGTTTAGTAAGAGACTGAAGCACTTTCTTCATCTTCTTCAAGTTTGAAGGCTAGAAGCACTAGATCTACAAGTTCCTTATGCAAACCATAATATCCAAAGCTTTTAGTTTCTATTTTCCTTATCCGATCTAACTTTTAAGGTGTATGCATGTGAGATTTGGGTGATCAGCAAAGGAAAAAAGGATAAACAAGTCAAAGTATAAAGATCTAGGTAGATCAGTGGCTATATCTTGAAGGAGAGCAAGTTTAGTTTGATTTTTATTTATTTGCTTAAAGATGAGTATGGCAGAATATGTTTGGGTGATAGATCTAATAGATCTATGAGTTTAGAGTGAAAAAAATATGATGGCTAAATGGTTTTCATGGTATATCTATAGTTTGAGTCCTTGATTTGAAGTTTTAGTAAGTTGTTGATGTAAAAGTGATGAAATATAATGTTTGCATGTTATGTATATGGTGTTCAGTGTTTTTCCTTGCTTTGAATGAATTGTGTGAAGAAAATAACTTGAGGATGGTAAGATCTATTACATGATTGAAGCAATTGGTAAGATCATAAGATAGTCACTTAAGAAAAAGCAAAATAACTTAAGTTACAAGATGATTAATTAATGATTTATGGTTGATCTTAACATTTAAGTTTAAGGATTGAAAGTTTATGGAATATGTTTTCTAAGTAGTGATGGATCTCTTTATTGCATAAAAGTTGAAGTAAACTTGAAGTATTTTGGTGTTTTGGATTTAACAATATGATATGTTTAATGATTATAGACTACAGAAGTATTTTCAAATGTTAAGTGGTGTATAATTGAAGCATGCAGCCATGTAATGTTTGTGAACTTAAATGATCAATTAATTAAGCATTTTAAGTGTCCATAAGAAGTTTAATAAGTCAATTAATTCATGATATGAATTACTTGAGATCTAAATCTATTGATAAAAATGAAAGCTACAAGTGAAGTATATTATATAATGAGATGAGGTCTTTAAAGTGCGCAAATTAAATGATTGAATTGGATATTTAATGTATAAGATAAAGATATATGGTATGTTAAATGAAAGTGGTTAAGAGAGGTGTAAAGTGGGTGCATGATATACGGCCATGTGTATGTAATTGGATGTTTGAATAAGTATTTTAAAGACATATGTACATTATGTTAAGTTTATTGTATTGGTTAATTAAATGGTTAGGTAAAGGTGTTTTAAAAAGAAAAAAAAGGGTATGTTATAAGAAGTTAGAAGAGGTTATGTTATTATATATTTCTAAATAAGTAAAGTTACTGGATTTTATTAAACAACAACAGTAGTATATGAATAAGATTTTATTAAGAAACTATTTAAGTCTAATGTTTTGGAAATTATTGAGTGTTCTGCATTATGATATTAACTGTATTTATGTTTGGTAATATAATATTAAATGTTCTTCAATAGAAAACAAGTTTTGTTTTTAATAAGGAATAAGATAAGAATATAGTTTATATAAGATTATGGATTATTATAAGTAATGTTTATTTTAAAGAAAGGAGTTTTACACTTATAATATATATCATGGAAAGTTTAATAAATATAATTTTCAATGGTATGAAGATTATATTAGTTTGATACCATATATGTTATAATTTGGTTTGTATTATACGATAGCTAATCTAGCTAATATGAATAAGGATACAATTGTAAATGCTAATGTGATTTCCTAATTAATACTATGTTATAGTAAGTGAATTGAATTAGTATATGTAAATGATTGTTTTACAGTGGAATATGATTTCAAAGTGTGAATTATTGATGATAAATGATGGAATTCAATTTATTGATTAAAGATGAATATTGAATTGTGATTTATATGGTTCAGAGGAAAATCAACACGTAGCACCAGGGAATTTAAATAAATGAAAGGAAATCACATGTTTGTACTAGTTTGTATGAATGTTCCTCGACCATTAAATGATAAAAAAGGGACGATGGTATGGTATAATGTAGTGGTATTAAATAATTATCTATGTTATGATGTTACATTCATTTATCATGGCATAAGCATCATTGCATTATCATATGAAACATAACATAACATAGAGAAATGAGGAAGGAGGAAAATGAGCGAATATGAGAAAATGTTAAATGGAAATGTATTGGGCTATGAAATGAATTCCTACGAGAAATGAAAAGAAAAGAAATGAATGTGAAATGGGTTCTAGTTTGTTCAACCACAGAAATGAAATGAAATGAAAAACCCAGTACAATGTGCGTATATGAAATGGCCCTAGAATGTGAAAGGGTAAATGAAATGAAATGTTACAGAAAGAAAAGAGGGAGAATGCATAACATGAATGCATTCTGACAGACAAACATTATCATTTATAAATAATGGAAGTACAGTGAATGGAATAATGAACGCACTATAAGTGCATATATGTTGATGTTTATAATATCATATAGAGTAAGAATACATAGCATGGCATTAACATCTATTGATGAAATATTATACTGTGATGATGATGACACTAAGAATGATTATGAATAAATAATGGTACTAAAATGAAAATCACAAGTAACAGCAAGGATGTTTAATAATGATAATGACATACAGATAATGGCATATGTTATACTGAATAGTATTTACACTGATGCATTTTGATTATTTGAAATGATGATTTCTTTGCTATTATTATACCATGTGATTAACATGTTGATTAAGTTAGTTTACAATGGCATGTGATTATCATGTTGTTATGGTATATGTTATACTAGCACCACTGAGTTTTATGCTCAGTGTTTGTCAATTGATGAATGCAAGAACTAGTGACACCAGAGAGCATGGGAATTAGTGAAATCAGTAGCTGGTCTGTAGATAGTTTTAGTAAAGGACTTAGACTTCAAAGCAGATCTCTGTTCCATAATATTTATCCTACATACGCATTTGGTACTTTAGTAGTAATAAAAGTATTGACAGTAAGAATAGTAATGGTAATAATAAAATATAACAATCCATAAATAAGGAAAATAATGTATGTATGTTAATGATGTTAATAAGGTGTTGATAAAATTAATTTTTGCATTATAATAATAGAATAATGGAATGATTAAAGATGTGGATCATTATGTATATATATATATATATAATTTATACTATGTTTTAACAGGTTAATGAATGGAATGCTTTGTACGATGATTATCAATTTTCTACAATAGAGAGTTGGTAATCATGCTATGGAAGCATGTTACGTAGTAGAAAGATGTGACAGTTAGAGCATATCTCAGGATGGAAGCCGAGTCCTTGAGCGTTGGTTGCATCTTTATACTTGTCACTCTCAAAGAAAATAATATTTTTAATGTTTTGGTTAAGAGAAAAGTAAAGTTTGAGGTATAGAAGAAATGATTTTTGAAATGAGAACCTTCCTTCTTATAAAATCCCTATGATGTACACTACACATAGCATAACGTGCTCTATATGTTATAAAAGTTGACTAATGTGCATTAGTTTAAAGAAGACTCTGCTAACGTACACTATACTCTCACTTGCTTTCTCTTGATGAATGAGGCCACTCACAAAAATCTTAAAATTTTTAGACCTCATTTTCCCTAATGAGTTTGATTTGCATGTCCCATAACATTTAAAAACTTTGAAAAATTAGTTAGAATTCAACAAATTGATATTCAAAAATTTATGTATTTTCTCAAAACCATTTCAATTCCAATTTCATTAATAAATTATGTTTTTATTTCTGTCATAAATAGGAAATTGATCCTATAAACAATTAGATTTAGTCAAGCTATTGATTAGAAAGTGTCAAACCCGAGCAGTGGGTTCTAAATACTATTTTTAGAGATGCAAGGCACATACATGATAGCACGAGCATAAGAACTAGTAGTTGTTCACCTTGAATCAGTAGTTATTCAACCAAATTAAGCAATTGATCACTTTGTTCCTATAGTTGACCAGTCGATCCAACAATGATCATGGAATCAAGCATTTGGTTTCTAAACCCTGGCAGTAGGCATTTGAACTTAATATTTAGGTGATTTTTATCCTTGTAGCAAAGCCATCGATCCTATAATTAACCATTGACTAGCTTTCATCATCTCACCCAAACACAAGGCTCTTAATGGTAGAATTGAGTAGCAAGCCTCAGTATAAGCATTACTTTTCGATCAACATTGATCACCTCACCAAAACACCAAGCTTCCAGTGGTAGAATTATGTCGCAAGCCTTAACATAAGCCTTGCTTTTCAATTAGCACAAATTGCCTCATCTGAGTACTAGGTTTCTAGTTCTAGTATTAGATGACAAGCCTCAGCTCGAGTATCTCCCTAAGGAATCACCTTTGATCTTGCTAAGATTTAAGTTATAATCCTCAATATGAACATTAATTTTTAATTAACTTTAATCACTCACTTGAGCATTGAGCTCCCAATGGTAGTATTGGATTACCAACATCGATATGAGCATCGTCAATGAGTTGTTACATCCTTAGTGGATTATATTTAGTCCCTAGTGGATCATACTTAATCCCTACTGGAGTAGCAAGCCTTAACATGAGCATTTAGTAAGCCTCAATACAAGTAACTCGTAAGCCTCAATAAGAGCATCTATAACCCTTAGCACAAGCATCAACCAAGTATAATCCTTACATTTTGATGATAATTCATGTTATGATTAGGTTTCATTTTGATGAATTTTACTTATATCACTTTAAAATGGTCCTAATCAGGAGGTAAACTATTGACCCTGACTTTTCATCCGTACATTGTATTTTTAGATTTTCTTCAATATAGCTTGGTACAGGTCTCTGTTATCAATCCTAGCTTACATACATGCTATTCACCCTCCTACAAGTGTGCTTAACATGTGGGGCATGTTACTTTTGGTCCATAGAAGGTGGAGCATGTTATGTCATTTTGTAAATATGTGGAGCACATTCTACAAAATGTTACGCATGTAGGTGAAATGCATAGCATGAAACACCTATTTCCTAACCAAATAGAATGTGAACCATATGCTTCATGCTATTTTGGCATATTTAGAGTATATTTAGCATATAGTAAGGGGTGCATATTAGGGATTCATCCTAGTGTGAGGAGCATATTCTGCAATATGCTACGCATGTTAGTAAATTTGGTTAATGTATTACGCATGTCACATGATATGTTATGCACGTAGTATTAAAATTTTTAAAATCTCACATTGCTTGCCTATTTCAGGTAACTCCCACCTCTTTCCTATATTTAGCTCATGTATTTATTTAAAAATGTCTAAAAATTAAGAAACTTGCCTAAACTTTATCAAAATTAACTCTTACGAATTAATCATGTAATTAACACTTAATTATGTGATTAGAGACTAATTTGTTCACTAAACCCTTTATTTAATATGAGATTAAGAAGAATCAAGCTTGATTTACCTTTGATGAGTCTTAGAATGCTATTTTCCTTCTTCTTTTCTTATGATTTTATAGGTTTTGTGATTTATGATTTTTTTGGCTTTGTTGAAATGCAATAGTAGTATTTTGATCTTTCTATGATTGATTATGATCTATGGTAGTCTTAAACCTTGATTTTCCTTATACTTCATTTATGATTTTTTCCTCAAAATCTTATTTTTATCTTTTTTAGTTGGTGATGTGCAACGCACATTATAGTATATGTTACACACATCACAGAACATGTTATGCACATTACCCTTTTTCATAACATGTTGTGCACATTACATGATATGTTGTGCACATTACATTCTAATTTTCACTATTTCATGGGTTTTCAATCATTTTTCACCTATTTTTGATCCAAATTAAAGTTTTTAGTAGCATTTACAGTTTTACAGTAACTCAAATGATTTGAATTCATTATACATTGACACAATTTTATTAATTTTGGCTTTAAAATTAATTTTTAAGTTAAATATCATTTTAATTTGATGATTATTACAATTAATGTAATTAGGGTTGAATTAAATGTTGTATCAATCTATAATTAATGCAACATAATGTTAGAGTCTTCCAATTTTATTCTTCATGATCAATTTTTATTGATTTTTATATAAAATCAATTTATTTTGCTTGACTTCTCAATTAAATGTCATTTTAATTGTGATTTACTTCTCTTTTAATATGATTAGTCTAAATTGGATGTTGATTCATTTTTAAGTGATGCATAATGATCTTGCAATCTTCCATTTTAGGTCTATGATCGATTTTTACCTAAAAATTGATTTTTAATTACTTTTTCACTTGATTTTCAAATTAATATCATTTAATTTATTTATCATTGCCATTATGGATGATTAAGAGTTAATTGAAAAGTAAATTAAGCTCAAATGACTTGTTAAAGTGATTTCAAGAGTTTCCTTTCATTTAGTTGATATTTTCATGATTTAGCTTATGATAATTACCTTTTTGAATGTTACAAACATATTTAATGGACCTTGATCCTTGATTGATGCTTGCATATAGCATCATATTGATCAATTATGTCCCCACATCTTCTTTATTGCCTAACCTTGATTGTTTATTTTGCTTGCTCATTCATGCATTTTTGGCTCGTGCTGCCTAAGACCTCTTATCTTTTCCCCATGTGGAATGATAAAGATGTTGCTTGACATCTTGTATTTATATCAATGAAGCTTTTATATAATAGAATAGGCCTTTATTTTATTAATTTCCTCTACATGTATATTTAGCCCTATTATGTATATACCTCATATCTCTTCATCTCCTCTTCTAAGAGTCATTATTTTTATACTTTGTTTCTATACTTTACTTTATTTTACTACCATGTTATATCTGCTATAATTACTGTCATGCTATGATGTATGATTATTCATGCTTATGAATGCTCATACGCTTACTTAGGTTAACTAACCTGCTAAGATGGTAAAATCAAACTTGAAACTCTAAAAGAATAGATCTTCACCACCCAAACCCATCTCTAAAGGGTTTAACTTATAACCTATGTTATGGGTTAGTTGAACCAAATTCTAAAACCATCTGATGGTGACTCCATCTTGCAACCTCTAACGGATTTATATCATTCCTCAAAGGAGCCCCTATAGAAGACTATCTTTTCATTCCAAGCAAGCCCTTAATATTATCTATCATAAGCCTTGCTTTGGATTATGACAAAAGTCTAACCTACACACATACAATCACTCATAGGGTAATACATACAAACCAAATATGAAAATTCTAGCAACTGTACATTTTAATTTGATATTGTAAATTACCCCTTAATGTAATCTCAAGATATTTAATCAAATCCTTAATTTATTTCTATCATTTCTTATCAATATTTGTAATACTCTTCTTTCATTTATAAGAGCTCTAACTTTTGCATAAGCTATCCAAATGGATTTTCAGCTCATCGAGCATGCATTTTTTTATGTCTTAACTTTTGCATGAGCTGCCTTGGTAGATTTTTAACTCACAAGACTCTTACTTTTAATTTTTCTTTCATTTTACCCTTTGCTCTAGACAATATACCTCTTTAGCTGATTAATGTCGATAAGTTTAGAAAACTCGTTACCCATCAAATCTAAAATACAAATAACACCTTTGCATAAGATCTTCTTGACCAAAAATAAGCCTTTCTATTTAGTTCTAAACTTTCCATGAGGGTTGCAAATGGTTAATTTAACTTGCTTCAAAACTAGATCACCATCCTTAATAGTAATAGGCTTGACCTTCTTGTTAAATGCACTTCCTATACAGTTTTTATAAAGCTACAGATGATATAAAGCTTTCGGCCTCTTCTCATCAATGGCTATGAGCTATTCATACCTAACTCCTTTTCATTTAGCTTCCAATAACTAAGCTTGTAAAATAACTCAAAGTGACTTGAGCTTCACTTTGACTAATAATATGGTTTTTATTCTATAAAATAAAGAGTAAAGGGTGGCACTATAAGATTCCTTATAGTGGTTTTGTAATCCCAAAGAGCACATAGTGTGAACTGGATCAACCAAAGATCTTGTAGATTAGGAATATCTTGTGAATTAGGAATATCATGTATTATAACCTTGATTAGAGGATTCTTAGAATAGATTATTTCCTAGATAGTTCTTTCCTTAGTTTATGATATTATTGTGTATATATATGATATAAATATCTCTCTTTTAAATTAAGAAATTAGTTCTTCAAAATAACATGGTATTAGAGCATGGCTGGAAAAAATTCTAACAGCTCCTTTTTTCTATTGTCTAGGGTTTCTTCTCTTTAGGTTAGTTTTTTTTTTAAGGTTGGATTATTCCTTCTTTAGCACCACCTATTCCCTTCAATAAAGTGATTGTCAATCTACACTCGGCTAACTTTTGATGGGCATCCAACTAGCGTGTAAAGCTCACATGCTACATGAAGATTTAGGGTATTGTTCATGTGCTAGCACATGGAGGCACGTAAGATGGTTTTCGATCATTATTTTTCATTTGTTTCTTCTCCATTGGTGTTTTTGGCCTTTGATAGGTTTTTCTGCACATGTTGTTTCCTCACTCTAAATAGGAAATCCTAAATGGCCTTTGATGCTAGCTCTAATCAGTTATTACATCATCTTCTTATGAATCTAAAATGGTCACTACCTTACTCCTGATTACCTCTAAAATAATTGATGATAAATTGAATAGTCTCAACTATCTTGATTGGAGCAAAACTATTTAGGTTCATCTCTGGAGCATTGGTCAAGATGATCATTTAGCGTATGACCCCTTTACGAATGAATCTCAAACACATTGGTTGTGTGAGGATGCTAAATCAATTATTCAAATTCTTAACTCTATTGATAAAGAGGTACTGAGTTTAGTTAATCATTGTCAGTTTATTAAGGAACTAATGGATTATCTTGAATTTATTTTTTATGGTAAAGGGAATGTTTCTCGTATATATAACATTTGCAAGGTAATGTATCAATCAAAAAAAGGTGATAGAACACTCACATAATTCTTCATGGATTACAAACGTCTCTATAAGAACTCAACAGTCTACTCCTTTTAATTTGTATGTTAAAGAACAATAGAAACAACGGGAATAAATAGTAGTTATGGGTTTTTTGGTTGCTCTTCCTTCAGAATTTGATCTTGCTCACAATCAAATTCTCTCTAGTTTTGAATTGACCACTTTGATAGAAGTTTATACTTAAGTGCTTCATACATAATCTCAACCTCTAGTTCTATCTCATAATAATAGTGCTTTAATTAATCATGGCAGAAATAAACTGAATAATCATAGTAGCATGAGTAGTGGTGCGCCTAATCAGAATGACACTTGAACTCAGGAGTCTAGTAGAGTTATCTGCTATTACTATCATGAACTAGGATACATAAAATCATTTTGTAGAAAACTTTAACATAATCAATGATCTTCACGATATCAAGTAGCTAATGTTGGGATTTCTGATCTTAGCCTTATCAAGTCTATCGCATTATCTCTTGATGAATATGCCCAATTTTCTTAGTATCAACCCATTCTAAAATCTACTCCTTCCATCATATCCATAGCTGAGTCAAGTAACTTTAATACCTATCTTGTTTCCTCCTCTTCCGAGTGGGTCATTAATTCAAGTGCTACAAATCATATAACAGGTAACTTTAGTCTTGTATCTGCATTTAAAACTAATGTTTATCCTCCTATTACTTTAGCTGATGGATCTCAATCTAGTGTTATTGGTGTTGGCATTACTTACATTTCACCATCTATGTCTATTTCCTTTATGTTGTGTCTTTCAAAATTTACTTTAAACCTACTTTCTATGAGTCAACTTACTCATACCTTAAAATGTAGTCTCATTTTTTTCCTAACCATTATCTTTTTCATGATCTATTGATAAGCATATTATTAATAGAGGGTACAAGTCCAGGGGTCTCTACATGGTTGATACCAAATACCAAGATCTCTTATTTGTTCTCAAAACTTGACTACATTTGAAGCTCATTGTTAGTTAGGTCATCCATCTTTGTCTGTGTTAAAACAATTATGCCCTTAATTTCATTTATTTTTCAATTTGCAATGTGAGTCATGTCAGTTTACTAAACATCATCAATTACCATCTTCACCTTATCTTAATAAATATGTATCTAGTCCATTTAAACGAGTTTATTATGATATTTAGGGTCCTTGTTTAGTTACATCTCAAACTGGCTTCCGCTATTTTGTTACTTTTATTGATGATTTCTCTCATGTAACTTATTTATTTTTAATAAAAAAATTTTTGAGTTATTTTTTATATTCTCTACCTTTTATGTTGAGGTTCAATCATAATTTAATACATCCATTCATATTCTTTGTAGTGATAATGGAACAGAATTTTTTTTTTTGCATGTTTTAGGATTTCTTATCCAAACAATGCCATTAGTCACCAATCTTCTTGTGTTGATACTTTTTCTTAGAATGGAGTTATAGAACATAAAAACTGTCATCTTCTTAAGGTAGCTAGAGCACTCCTTTTTCACATGCATATCCCACTTTTAGGCTGATGTAGTTTCTACTACCTATTTTTTAATTAATCAAATGCCTTTATCAGTTCTTTTCAATGATATTCCATATACTATGTTATTTCCTAACACCATTCTATTTTTGATTACCCCTCAAGTATTTGGATGTACATGTTTTATTCTAAATGTTTAACCATAACTCTCTAAACTTGATCCTAAATCTCTCAAGTGTGTTTTCCCTAGTTATTCTTGATAACAAAAAGGTTATAAATGTTCTTCTATCACGTCCGCACACACACAACTTAGACACTTCATATTGCATTTCATGATCTTTCAATTACTGATTGATTGAGGCAATGAGTATGGTGATGTTAAAATGCCTAATTATATAAGTCGATGAACTTATAAGCTAAATGTGTTGTTGGTGACTAGGAGATTAGTTGATGAATGTGGCATATTATAATTTATAGGATCATTGCATTTAGTCTACCTTGTTGATGTGTTGGTTAATTGAAAGTGTTATTGCTAACTTAAAAATTATGTGATGAATTTGGTATTTTATAATTGTTTAAGGCATTACATTTAATTTATTAAGTAGGTATGTTATTTATTTAGAAGGTGATGTTATTATTTTTATTATTATTAGTATTAATTAATTAGGATATACGTATAATTATTACATTTTTAGTTGAAGGAATTAAATATATTGTTTAATTATTTTAATTAGTTGAATATTAATATTAATTATGATACTAGAATTGGGAAAAGATTATGATTATAATAATTTATTAATCATAGTTAAGTATACATATATATATATATATATATTTCTATATTATAATTTAATATTCTATATTTGAGGGCTCAAGTTATTAATATATGTACATATTTATATATTATGTAATTTAGAATGGTAAGTTGGGAAGGGACATTTTTGGCATATTAGTGTTATATAATTATGTTGTAAATAAATTGTTTTTATGTAATTAAATAATTGTTGGCTGAAAGGGGGGTGAAAGGGATGGGTTTCATGCAAACAGAAGGGGAGTTTTCATTTTCTTTCTTTGGGATTTCCGACCCTTCTTCCTCCTCTTCCACCAAGATCTTAACCACTTTCCCTTCTTCATTTTTGGCCATGACAGTAATTATCTCTCTGCTGTTCTTATTATAACTTAGTTATATTGAGCTGGGTTCCTTCTTGTGTTGTTTTGTATTTCCTTGAAAAAAAAAGCCGAAAAACCTGCACTTTGTTATGCCATGGTTATTTTATGAAATGGAGTTTTTGCTACTTGCTTCTTGATCAATTGGCTCTAGGGAGGCATGCATGCACAAATGTACCGCATTCTAAGCTAAACAGGGTTGTTTGAGTTTAGGAGGAAGCTGGCTGGAAGATCGACGAAGGTGGGGAAGTTCTTGCTGATCCTATCTTTCTTTGATCTTTAATACTATTCTGTTCTTTCTTCTCTTTTCTTGATGAGTGTTAAGACCTGAACTTTCTTGCCATTTATATGTGTATGGATTATAAAGTAAAGAAGGTTAAAAGAGAGTTATGATGCATGTGTTACGATTGATGCAAGGTGTGGCTGTGGTTGTTGATGATCTTTCTTATTTTGTATTGAATGTGTATGTTGGAGCAGAATAATTATCGTATGTGTATGGTAAATAATGGTGTTATAATTGTAAGAATGTGAGTTTAATGACTGTGTTTTATATGAGTTTTGGTAGCTTCTTAATGCAGTTGAATGGTTACATGGAGTGCTTTATTTTGTTTCATTACTATAATGCATTTCTGCTATGGAGACGTAAATTTTGATGATTATATATGCTGGCCTTGTATGATTATTTTGACTGAGCAGATGCAGGAAATTAAGTAAGGTGTAGTAGTAATTTTTGGCATCAATTCAAATGTATGTTAATTAACTTGAGAACTGATGTCTGTTAAATAACTTGTTGTCGATGCTGCCTTGCCATGAATTGAGGAATGAACCAATTTATTTGCAAATATGTCTATTATGTGCGGCAGGAACTATGTGTTCATAGTTGTAATGTGCAGCCTTGTTTTATTTTTTTTCGCATAAGAGTGTTACGCAACCTTGGTATATTCTATTTAATAGGAACTATTTATATTATTTAAGTGGCAATATTTTACTTTAATCATTGATTAAATGTCGCATTACTAAGTTTTATTCTAAATTATATTTATGTTTAACAATGAGGAGAACTATATATATAATTTTAATATTCTATATTCACTATTTCCATGTTGAATTAAATAACCCCCTATATGATTTGTGTAGAAATTTATACTTAAAAACTTTTCATGCGCATAACTTGATAATGAATAATAATAATAATTAAATATATATAATATGATATTTCAATAATTATTTAGTTAGTAATTAGGGTTATCTATTATACTCTCTTAAACTATAATTAATATATGTTATCATGAATCCTAAAATTTTTATTTAAAGTGAGTTATGTAAATTGCTGATTTTATGAAATTAGTAGACCTATAATTTATTTAATAAATAAAATTATATTATCATAGGTTACAATAGAAAATGCATTTCGGAGATAAATATTACATATTCATTATTCTCAATTTAATTTATTATATGACGATTGAATGAATATTTCCTTTTATATATATATATTCTTAAGTAGGGATTTAAAGAAATAATTGTTATGATGCGTATACTATTATTATTACCTGGCATGATTGTACAATTAGTGAATGATTGAATTCTCTAAGAATATTACTAAATTTATATATACATATATAATTACAGGATCTACTGAGGAGCCTATTCACGTGTACCCTAGACGCATAGATAAGGGAAAAGCCATTGAAGGTCGGTGCTAACAATACTCAGCTTAAAATAATTAAGTCTGAGATAATATCGCACACGCACTGCATGTTATGTATTGAGTTGTATGCTTTGGAAATTATGAGAAATAATATGATATGCACTCTGACATTTCAATGCATCACATCATAAAAATCATATTCATTCTTACATAATTCATCGGCATTTTATAACATCACTACATGGCGCCATAAAGATGGAAAAGTGAGGTTGTTTCTATATGCTGAGATAAAGTCACGTATTGAGATATATGTATATAAGGAAGATGAGTACAGTCGCTTCCCATACGCTGAGTTCAGTCGCGTATGTTGATTATTATTACTGAATGTTGAGTACAATCGCATTCTAGAAAATATTGTGATTAGAAACGTGATTGATGAACCGTGATGAAACAATTAGCTAGATTGTTTGAGGGAGAGTGCAAAACATTGCATTCTCATAAATTCATTTCATAATTGCATACATTCATTTTAAACTGAAATGGGATATTATAATTATGAAAATATGTGAGTTATTCATGATGCTATGAATGAAAAATAGAAGTGAATCCACGTACTACGAAGTGATGAGTTAAGGACTCTGGGCCTATGTACTGGCAAATATGATTAGACGAGAATTTGATTTGTACACTGCATTCAAATAAATATTTTTATTGACATTGGATTACTTGCTATTACCTTGGAAATAGTTGTTATTTTATTACTTAGAGATTCTTTACACTTCAATATTATTGTTTATTTCATTCATTTTAATTAGCGCCATTGAGTTTTACTCAGTGTGTCACATCCACACACATAGCATCCTTATGTGTTTACATTTTATGCATGCATTACAGTTAAAGATTAGTTAGAGCATGAAAATATAATGACTAAAGTATAAAATTAAATGAAATTACGATATAAAGTGGTGATAAATGTTGATTTGATATACATGAAGGGATGTTGGAAAGAAGGCTTTGAGATGAATGATTTTATTTATTTCAATGAATAGATGATTTAATTTGTATATGGGTGTTGGGTATTAAGTATACGCATATTATGTAATGGGTGATTCTTTGGTATATGTATTTTATATGTATTAGTTTAAGATTTTAATAAATATAATAAAAAGATGATTTAATGTTTATTAGAAGAGTATATTATATTTATAAGTATATATATAAATAAGAAATATGTAGATATTATTTGTATGTATAAGTATATATGAGATTATATATTAAAATGAATTATTGTGATGATGATGTTTTATATGACGTTTTGTCACATCCTGCATTATATGAATTATTGTGCATTTATAAATTAATGTCATAATGAGATTTTTATGTTAATGATGTGAAAATAGTATGAAATAATGATTATATTGATAAGAAGTGCGTTTAAAGCTTAAAAGAGGATATTGAACATTCTGTCGCAAACCCCTAAAACTGATATTAAACGGTACTCAAACTTGGTTTCTGAGTTATATACATTGAATTTGAATGAATGGTTCTGACTTTTATGCTTGTGTTAACTTAAAATAGACATATATGAATTTTGAAAATTTTGGAATAAAATTTATTTATAACGTCCTAATTAGGTATTAATGATGTAAGCGAGTGAAATTAATATGTTTTTCTTAGAAATAAATAATGATGGAGTAATGATGAGTTAGTATGTTTTGTTTTAAGAAATAATATATATTGGTAAAGGTTGAATTATTATTTTAAACTATAAGAATATATATAAAAAAAATATAATAATAATAATACTATATATAAAACGGTAATAATTATTATTATTAATATTATTAGAATAAGAATAAATAGTGTTAAGAAAGGCAATGAATATATAAATATGGGACTAGAATAAGTTATTATAAATTTTAATTAGGATAAGAGAGGGATTGGAAATTAATTGGAAATTTAAAAAAAATAGTAGTTTAAGACCTTATAGAAATATATATATATA
>CANYBF011254446.1:0-13147 GCA_948192965.1 Dalechampia spathulata | reverse complement strand
GTATCATTATGCCACGATGCCATGACATGTCGTATGCCATAACACATGTCATACCATATGCCATCACATATACTATGCTGAATACACATTCACATACGCATCACTATGCCATGACATGCATATGCCATGCTATGCATCCTTCACATGCCATGCATATGGTATGCCATTCATTACGCCTTGTCATGCATATGCCATGCCATACATTATTTCACATGCCACGCATAAGGTATGTTATCCACTATGCCATGTCATGCATATGCCATGCCATACATTATTTCACATACCACGCATAAGGTATGTCATCCACTATGCCATGTCATGCATATGCCATGCCATTTCATATACCACACATAAGGTATGTCATTCACTATGCCATGTCATGCATATACCATGTCATGCATCATTTCACATGCCATACATACGGTATGTAATTTATTATACTATGTCGTACATATGCCATGACATGCATCACTTCACATATCATGCATATGGTATATCATTCATCCAACGTATCATGCATACACTATACATACACTGCGTATATGCCAAACAATAATATAATCCAAACAATTAACGCATAACGTAATACGCTATTTGCCATGTTATATGCTTATATACATGCTAGGTTGCCATGTCATGCATATGATATGTCATTCATACTCACATATCATGCATATGCCATGTTACTTTTTCGCTATTTTGCATGCCATGCATATGCCATGCCATCCAAATGCCATATAGCATTATATGTCATTTTACATGCAACCTTGTAACACCAAATCACATGTCACGCTGTATGCTTACTATTATACTCGTATGCTTGCCTACTTAGGATAATTAATTGTAACTATAGTGGTAAAATTAATTTTGGAAACTCATAGAATAGATCTCCACCACCTGAACCCAATCTCTGAAGGGTTTAACTAGCACTCATGCTATAGGTCGGTTGGACCAATACAAAACCATCCGGTGGTGACTCCCTTGTGACTCTTTTGAGTTCGTATCATTCCCTAAGGGAATCCCTTAAGAAGATTGCGCTTTTGCTCCAAGTGTGGTCCCTGATCCATGACTTTTGCAAGCCTCGCTTTGGGCCTCGGCAGAAACTGACGCTCACAATATGGTATATCATCCATTTCACATGCCATGCATATGACATGTCATCTATCTCACATGTCACTCATATTCCATACCACTCACTTCATATGCCACACATACACAATACATTCTATAACGCCAAAATAATCAAAAAATGCTAACGTATTACGCTATACGTGTTATTTGTCATGATTATATGCTTATATATCATGTTAAGTTGCCATGTCATACATATGATATGTCATTCACATTCACATGTCATGCATATGCCATGTTATTTTATCACTACTTTGCTTGCCATGCATATTCCATGCCATCGAAATGCCACATAGCATTAAATGCCATTCTACGTGCAACCATGCAATGCCAAATCACATATCACATTGTGTGCTTACATATATGCTCGTATGCTTGCCTGCTTAGGATAATTAACTCCAACTATAATGGTAAAATTGATTTTGGAAACTCATAGAAATAGATCTCCGCCACTCGAACCCAATCTCTGAAAGGCTTAACTAGCACTTATGCTATGGGTCGGTTGGACCAATCCAGAACCATACGGTGGTGACTCCCTTGTGACTCTTTTGAGTCTGTATCATTTCTTGGGGTAACCCCTTGAGAAGACTGCACTTTCACTCCAAGTGCGGTCCTCGGTCTGTGAGCATCGCAAGCCTCGATTTGGGCTCCGGCATAAATCGGAGCTCACAACAATAAAGCAAAATTAAATTAAAAAGTTGAAGAAAAATTTGACTTACCAATGCTAGAAGTCCTTCCTTTGAATCCTTAAAAGCTTGGGATTTTAGTGAATCAAGTTTATCACTAAACCTAATTAAATGTTTAATTAGGTGTTTATTTTAATTCTTAAAGAGTTTATGCCTTGGAATTAAAATATTATTCTATGCTAGAATATGTATGTGTAAGGTATTTACAGGAGCCTCAAGAGCTATGCAAACCTTAGGGTCAGTAATGTGGGACAAAGTCCCCTTCCTCTAATTATGCTAGTTGAAGGCTCACCTAAGGTGCCATCTTGCACAGGCCAAACAATGGTCATACCATAAGCTCAAGTGATATGTGATGGCATAAACCCATGTTTGTGACTTAATTATAGGAATGGGAACCTGTATCAAGCCATCCTAATAAGGAAACAAGTCACAATACATGCCTAAAAGGGGCAACTAAGCATGCACATATAGAGGGAAAAAATATAGTGTCAACAGTTTCCCACTTGATTTGGATCATCCTTGAATGACATAATCAAAAGTTGATAGGATGAAACCTAATCAAAACATGGGTTTTTGCCTAAATTCAAGAACAATACCTAATTGATGGTCAAGCTAAGACTTGTAACTTTGCTGGGGAAGAGAATATGATCCATTGAGGATAGTATATTGAAGATACTCATGTTGAGGTTTGCTACTTAACCAAAGTGCTCGTGCTAAGGCTTGAAAGGTGCTCATGTTAAGGCTAGTGCCTCCAAGGGGACATAACTCAATTAAAGTGCTTGTGTTGAGGCTTACAACTTCATTAGGGAAGAAGGCATTATGGTGCTCATGCTGAGGCTTATAACTCCATTGGGGATGAAGATATGATCCACTGGTATAACTCAGTTAAGAGGCTCATACTGAGGCTTGCAACCCTATTGAGGAAGAGAATGTAATCCACTGGGGATAACTAAGGACTTATGGCCCCATGTTAATACTACGAGAACTTAACCAAAGTTCTTGGGTTAGATGATCAAAGTCAATTATACGATGCTCATGTTGAGGCTTGTAAATCTATGAAAAATCAAAAGTGACTCCCTAGGGATACCAAGACTTACAATCCAATACTACTACTAAAAGCCCAATGCTAAGGCAAAGTGATTAATTCTGATAAGTGTGGTGCTCATGTTAAGGCTTGCAACCCAATTCTACCACTAAGAGCCCGATGCTTAGGCGAATTGATCAATGCCAATTGTTTATCAACTACAGGATTGGTGGCTTTATTTTGAGGCTTAAGAATCATCTAAAATTTGAGTTCAGATGCCTACTACTAGGGTTTATGAATCAAATGCTTGATCTCATGTTCTTTATTGGATTGGGTGGTTAACTATAGAACCTAGGTGATTAACTATTGGATCGGTGCTCACGCCATCTAATACATGTTGGATATCTCCAAAATGGAATTTAGGACCCATTATTGGAACTCAACACTTTTTGGTTGATGGTTTGACATCAGTCAACCTAATTCTGCCACTGGGAGCTTGTGCTTAAGCTAAGCAACCATTGCTGATTAGTGGTCATCAGTAGGATCAATGGCTTTACTGTGAGGCTTGAAAATCAAATGAAATCTAAGTTTAAATGCTTGCTACCAAGGTTTAAGAATCAAATGGATTGTATGGTCAACTACAAAACCTAGGTGATCCATTACCAAATCAAGGTCAAACTACTGTTGGTTTTAATGTGATCAATAGTCAGATCAATGCTTGTGCCATCAAATATGTGTCATATCTCCAAAATGGTATTTAGGACCTACTACCTGTATTCAACACTTTTTTGGTCAATGACTTGACCAGTAGTCAAAGGTTTGACTAAAACTAATTATTTGTATGATCAATTTCTTGTCTATGCTAAACATAGAAAAGTAATTTGTTAATGATATTGGAATTAAAGCGGTTTAGAGAAAATACCTGGGGTTTTGAGTATTAGTCTATTGCATTTTAACTAATTTTTTGCATTTTTCCAAATGCTATCGATTGTGAAAATTGGACTCACTAAGGAAAAGTGCTCCAAAAAATTATGAAATTTTCATGGTAAGTTGAGTTTGATAAGTGAATCTTCATTGGAGTATGGTGCATGTTAGTAATCATTATGATGTGCAGAGCACATTATGCTACATGTTTTGCATGGATGCTTAGATTTTAGGCAACTCCATTAGGGATTTAGAGGTTTAGGTTCTCAATAATTTGACTTGGGATCAAATAAGAAGAAGATAATTTTGTTAGCACAAAATTGAGTGGAACTAGTTTGGAAATTTACCTGAGTAGGCTTCATTAATGATGATTAGTGCTTACTGGTTCATCCTAACCTATGGTAGGACATTCCACTTCCTTGACCAGCTATTTATGTCTCATAGACTATCAGAGTGATTGTCTATCAGAGTCATTAATAGACTATCAGTGTCTCGATTGCTGGGGAGTGACTGTTTCTTAGAATCATGGCTATTTAGGCCTATCAAGCTATTTAATTATAAAGGATACATCGCTAGGGTTAGTAGATCTTGAGGTTGGCCTACTGCATTGGGTGGAGGGAGAGGATCCCATGATTCTGCCATCACTAGAAGTTCCAAGGGGAGAAGCATCTCTAAAAAGGCATAAAGTACAACATATGAGTTAACACTAGAGGCTAAAACAGAGAGTCCTAAGGTGCCCCTAGGTTTTAAATTCCCTCAAGGCTTTGTTAAGGGGAACTTTAGTTGTCATATAACCCTTATATGTAGTTGTATGATAGGAAGGAGCATCCATATGTGATGATGTTCCAGGTGCATGAGAGAGAGAAGGTTGCCTTTACTCTTCCAAACGCTACTCATATAAGTATCCTTTATTGCATTAACATGCTTTTGATTCCTGTTGAGTTTTGATCATGATAACCTATACAAATGACCTGTGAGGACATGGTAGACGTCTCCCAGATGATAACTGGGCTACAACAACATCACTATATTGAGATGCTAAAGCTATATGTAAGCACTTATAATCTATCTTATGAAAGATGTTTTTATGTGTATGCATGAATTATATGCCTATATGATTGTACAGGGATGGCATTGTGACATATCTTAGTCATGAGAGGTCTATATCCAGATGATGTGATAGATGATGATTAACATTACTAGTTTGACTAAGTGGTTTGCATGCTACAACATCACCATAGAGTTTCCCAGTCCCAGCTTGGAGGAGGGTCAAATTGGTGATGATGATCAATGATCTGATGTCAGCCTCCATAGTATTACATCGTATCTCTTACCTTCCATACTAGGATAGTAGAGTAAGATTGCATAACCTTGCATGGCTTCTGTTAGTACACTCGGGTTATAGTGCACAAGTGTTGAATATTATTAGATGTTGAGACTACTGTATCTTTGCAGATTTTGATAGTAAATCCATGATGTTTTAATATCTTTATTCTTCTACCAGAATATCATGCATTATGTTCTACTGCTAAAAATAACTTGTTTACTCTTTTTTGTGTAAGCATAGGTAGACGATGACTCAACAATCTCTTTTTACTTTCTATTATCTTTCTTGCCAATGGGGCAACATTGAATGGAGTTGATTAGGTGAGTTTGGACTTTAGTACCTTAAGATATTCTAATAAGTCTCCATTAATATTTCCTTTCTACATGCTATTGTGCAGTTCTGTAATCCAGTAACCCATGTCTTCCAATTTGAACATGTTAAGCTATGTCTAATGTACAAGAAATTTGGTGTCATCCTTAAAGTCTTATGTAGCATCATAGCAATGCTCATGATGCTTGTGCCTACTAGGGAGGCAATTCACTATTTGATTTGGGCATTCAACATCAGCCCTACTATGGCAAGGGTGCTGTTGACTACAGAGGGTTTTGTAGATCTTTCTACTATCTTTTAATTGTGTGGCCACAAGGTGGTGACTACCCCTTCATAGTTGAGAGTAGCTAGCTTCAGACTGTTGGCATAATTCCTCTTTGTTGACCCATCTAAACATAAGGATTTGATAATTGGTCCAGTGGTGGACCAGATGAAGCAGGGTCGGACCCTATTTTCTATGATCATGGCAGAGACAATCCTCAGGTTGGATAAAGTGAGACGGGGTCAGTCTGAACATCTCAACAATAGTCTGCTTCTGCTGTAGGTATAAATTCTAAGCTGCCTTTATAGGTTTTCAACTTAAAAAAAAATATATTTTTACCCTAACTTTTGCATGAGTTACCTCTTATAAGGTTTTCAGCTCATTAGGCTATTTAATTTTGCTTTAGACCTTAACTTGTAGTTGAATTGCCTCTTTGGGTTTTTAGTTTAGTAGGTTGATTTAACTTTTGCTTAAGCAGCCTTTTGCAAGGTTTTCAACTCAACGAGCTTTTTGTTTTTATTTTTTATTTACTTTTCCTTTTTTTTAAGGTCTGGCTTCAAGAGAAGCTGGGAATCTTGGTACCACTGACGGGTGATTCGTAGAGATATGTTCCTCGTAGCCACATGAGGAGAGGCTACACCTTCAATGGGGTGAGGATGTTGATATTTGATGGTTGGCTCAAATGGATGGGGGCCATCTTTGAGAGTGAGGTCAGGTGGACCTATCCTCGGTGGCACATCCAACATGTGGCAGTGATGACATATATATATTGCATTCCATTGTCAAGATTCCAAGACTACACTTATTATAGCCCTGCTAGGATCTGTCATTAGTACTGCTAAAGATAGATCATTCCTGCGTTGCTACTAGATTTCAAGCAAGGATGATTGTTATCACATTTCTTAGAGCATTGTGGAGAGGACCTGGCCTTATTGTAGGATCCTATCGGTAGAGATCCTTGGAGCTGGACACACTTAGATTTCTATAGTATATGAGATATTAGATAATAAAGTAGTTCTTTATATTTGCAACATGTATTACTTATGGCTAAGTTTATGAACATGCATTTCATTTGCATTTATGAGATTAAAATATTTGCATGAGAGTGTTAAAACTAGCATAGAGGTTCCAATATGTATTAAACTTAACCCCTATTACTGACCAGTCTCGTGTGAGATTTTTTAACCAACTATTTTGATGCTCTCCTTTTGCTTTTAAGAGCTATAACTTTTGCATGGATTATCTAAGCTAATTTTCAACTCATCAAGTGATCATTTTTTTCTTTAGCTTTTCTTTTACCCTTTACTCTAGATAAAGTATTTCTTTAGCCAATTAAGGTTGACAGGTTAAAAGAACTCTTTACCCTCTAAGTTTGAAATGTACATGGTGCCTTTGGACATGATTTTCTTAACCAGGAATGGGCCTTCCTAATGTTAGTGTATGTTCTAGACCATTATGTTTTATTGTAATTAATTGAATGATTTATTAATAAAAGGCATTATTCATTATTTAGTTTACTTGAAATGTTATTAACTAGATAATGAATTCCAAGATATTAGAATAGTACAAAGGTATTCATAAAGAGTTTTTGAAATGAGATTCTTATTGTATGAAAATGTTCAATATATAAATTATCCCTGATCAATGTATTGATAAGAATGGATATTATTAATTCAGTTAAGATCAGCACATGTTATACTTTTTTAAGGGATGATTCTCATTCATCATGATAAGAGTTATCTAAAGTGAACATGTGGATGAGCAATAGGGGATTGACTCATTGGAGGCCTTGCCATGAGATTTCATATGGATAATTGATCTATGTCTATGAAATATATCTTGCTCATATCAGTAATGCAAGTATCCTTAAAACTTGAGGTAACAAGGTTATCTTAATTATGGATCATTATGTTTTGACTCCTATGTTTTATTCCTCAAGAAGAGGCATTCATAACTTGGAGGTTAGATATAGTGTGAAGTTGTTGAAGGTATTTATTTATCAATAAAGGATTCACCACCCTAGATTAAAGGTAGGGATTTTATCTCATTGATTCATGTAATATTCTTTATTTAGGAATCTTTGGCCAGAGTAGAATGCCTATTGATGAATGAGTTTCATAAGGAAATTTTGGGAATAAAGATTATGGTACATGAAACATCAAATTTAGGGCATGATCTAACATACTTGATTATGCATTAAGTGGATGATGAAAGGAGTTTATTAATGGAAGGGTTATTGTCAAACTAATGACCTCTTGACATTTGGGTAGTCATGATGTATGACTAGATACCGCTCATGATTTACATATGATGTTATTAAATGGAGTTTAATAATAGATTCATATGTTGGCAATTCCAAGAACCCAAAAGGTTACACACTAAAAGTAAGAGAATGATAATCATAAATGGATGTTGATGATGTAAATGTTTTGTGGTTATGTAATAACCTAAAATTTTTCATGTTCATCAGAAAGAGTATTAAAAGAGCTTTGATTAAATACCAAGATAACTAAAATTTGATGAGTAGAACTCAAGATGCAAGTGATTTAAGATGACATGTTCTATATGCCTGGTATATACAGGTTTTAAACTTAATTGTCACATAACTTATTCATATATTATGAATTAAATGGAAGTGCGCATGATTGCCATGTGCTTCTAGAAGGAGATTTAAGTTAGTCACATGCAAATCACATGCTAGAAGCATGTGACATGCACATGACTTGACTTATTATGACCTAAACCTAATTAAGGTTATATCATTATGTTTTTATGAAGACAAATAGAGTGGCAAAAGCATATTTTGGATGCCTCTTTTCTCCTTCTTTTTCCAAGGGATTCAAAGCTCAAGAAAGAAGAAAACAATTCAATTTTTGATAGAACATCAAGAAGAAAATTGAATTCAATTATCATTCTTTATCCATTGCTCTTTATATTTAGTTTTACTAGTCTCTGAACAAAACTAGTAATTTGATTACTAATTATTTTCTTAACGTGTATGGATAGTTTAGAGATCCTATATCCTTGGGGATTGAAAAGTTTGCTACAACTTTTCAGAAGGATAAGAAAGAAGGAGATAAGCTTATAAGTAAGTTTTTCAATCTCTCTTTATATAATCTTTTATGTGTGTAATGTTTTATATGTATAGAATTACTAGATCCATTGTAAAATGTTGTTTTTAAAAATTTTTAAATTATATCTTCTGCTACTAAACACGTTTTCATAAACCAACAACTAGTTAGGTCTAAACGTCTTGCATGGGTCATGAACGACTAGTCTAGCTTGTTTCAGAACCATATCACCTTCTTGTATGGCAATAGACTTGAATTTCTTATTGAACATGCTTGCCATGTGTTTCTTGTACAATTGTAGATGATAGATAGCCTTCAGTTGCTTCTCATTTGTGGTAGTTAGTTATTTGTATCTAGTCTTTTTCCACTCAATTTCTGGTAATTGAGGTTCCAAGATAACCTAGAGTGACCTCAGCTCCACTTCAATTGGCAATATGGCCTTTGTATAGTAAACTAAAGAGTAGGGGATAACACCCATGGGACTCCTTATAGTAATTCTTTAACCCCATAAAGTGAATGGCAATTGCTCATGCTAATTTTTGTAAGTGCATTATCTTGACGAAAATCTTCTTGATCATCTTATTGGCCTCTTCAACACATATAGATTGCATTCCACTACCAGGATTATAAGACTGCACTCATTATAGCCCTGCTAAGATCTATCATTAGTATGGCTAGAGATATATCATTCCTCAGTTGCTGGTAAAGTTTGAGAGAGGACGACTGTTGTCCTATTTCCTAGAGCATGTAGAGAGGACTTGGCCTCATTATAGAAGAGATCCTTGGAGCTATATTTACTATAGATAATGGACACAAGTTGTAGGTGCCTTGCCATACTTAGATTTCTATAGTACATGAGATGTTAGATAACAGAATAAGGCTTTATTTTTATAACATGTATTACTAATGGCTAAGTTTAAAAACATGCATTCCATTTGCATTTATGAGATTAAAAGATTTGCATGAGAAGTGTTAAAACTAGCATAGAGGTTCTAATATGCATCAAACTATTTTGATGCTCTCATCTAACTTTTGCATGAATTATCCAAGCAAAATTTTAACTCATCAAGCAATCATTTTTTTTCTTTAGCTTTAGTTTAACCCTTTGCTCTAAGCAAAGTATTTCTTTAGCCAGTCAAGGTTGATAGGTTTAAATAACTTGTTACCCTCCAAGTCTAAAATGCGAACGACACCTTTGGATAGAATTTTCTTAACTAAGAATGGGCCTTCTTAGTTAGGTCTAAACTTCCCACGTGGGTCATGAATGGTTAGATTAGCTTGTTTTAGAACCATATCACCTTCCCGTATGGCAACAAGCTTGACTTTTTATTGAACATGCTCGCCATGCATTTCTTGTAAAATTATAGATGATAGAGAGCCTTCAGTCATTTCTCATAGATAGTAGTTAGTTTTTCATATCTATCCTTCTTCCACTCAATTTCTAGCAACTGAGGTTCCAAGATAACCTAGAGTGACTTCAGCTCTATTTTGATTGGCAATACAACTTCTATCTAGTAAAACAAAGAGTAGGGGGTAGCACCTGTGGGACTCCTTGTAATAGTTTTGTAACCCCATAAAGTGAATGGCAATTGGTCATGCCAATTCCTGTAAGTGCACTATTTTGGTGAAAATCTTCTTAATCGTCTTATTGGCCACTTTGACTGCCCCATTAGTTTGAGGGCAATATAGAGAGGATTGATGATGCTTGATCTCATATCTATCTAGCAGATCAAACACTTGGCCCTGGAACTGTATACTATTGTTAGGTACTAAGTGATACGGTACCCCATATCGGCATATGAGGTTGTTCTCTATAAACATGGCAACTTGATTTACCCTAAATTTACTATATGATTCTGTCACCACCCATTTAGAGAAGTAGTCGATGATTGCTAGTATGTACCAATGTCCATTAGAAGCACTAGGATGAATCTCACCCATAATCTCAATTTCCCAAGTAGAGAAAGGCCATGGCATTATCAAATTCTACAATTTGATTGGTGAGATGTGGCTCAGATCTCCATGAATCTGAAAATCATGATATCACCACACAAACCATATACAGTGTATCTCCATGGGGAGCTAGAAATACCCTTGGTGAAAGATCTTTTTGTACAAGGTGAATCCATTCATATGGGACCTATAAGTACCACCATGTACTGTCTGCATAACTATCTTGATCTCCTTGCCCGATATGCACCAAAGTTGTAGATCATCAACTGTTCTTCTATAAAGAACACCTTGATGCTAGGTGAAGTTGGCTACTAGCCTCTAGAGAGCTATCTTATCAGTCTTGTTGGCTTCTTCTGAATAAGTATTGGTTTTTAGAGAATTCATGATATTAGCATACCATAGGGTCTTGTCTTGCTAGTCTAACATCATAATCCATTCTCCCTCGTAGAAAAGAATCTTCAACTACTTGATGAACACTTGCTGGACTTGACACTATGATTGCTTACATACTAAAGCCAGTATGGCCAAGGCATCAGCCATCTGATTCTTATCTCATGGTATGTGGATGAATTTGTATGAGCTAAAGTTGTAAATCATGAGCTTTATATATTCGGTATAAGGCTTGAGCCATTCTTCCCTAACATCCCACTCAACTATGGATTAGTGAATGACAAGCATCAAATCACTGAATACTTCCACTTCTTTGGCCCTAATTATTAGTAGTACTTTGAGCCTAACTAAACATGCCTCATACTCAACCATGTTATTGGTAATAGGAAAGCTTAGCCACTTTGAGAGCAGAATTTGTCCACATTCATGAGTGATTAGCACAACCCCTACATCTCTTTTATTCACCATGATGTCGAAGTGTAACTGCAATTTTTGGATGTTAATTGGCCCTAAGTGCTCATCTAAGAAGTCCAACTCAAATGTGTTAGAATCATCCACTAGCCTGGATGCTAAGAATTCAACAATCACTTTGCCTTTGATCAATTTCTTAATAGTGAATTGCATATCAAATTTTGACAATAGGATCAACCACTTAGAAAGCTTCCTCATTAGCGAAGGAGCTTCATACAAGTACTTCATGGGATTGATCTTGAAGATCACCTGAACTTGGTATGACTGGAAGTAGTGTCTGAGGTTTTTAGTGACCTAGACCATATCCATGTATAGCTTCTCGATAGGGTTGTACTTGCACTTTGTTAGCGATAGCTTCTTACTTAAGTAGTATATGACATGATAAATTCTGGCTTCATTCTCTTAAGCAATTGTAGCACCCACTGACTCCTCCTCTAACGCCAGATAGTATAAGAATGGCTTCCCTAGCTGAGGTGGCTGCAGAATTGATGAGTTAAAGAGGTAATGATTCATCCTCTTAAATGCAAACTAGCAGTTCTAATCCTAAACTAAAGGCTGGTTCTTCCTTAAAAGCTTGAAGATTGGCTCGCATAAGGTAGTGATCTTAGCAATAAACCTATTGATGTACTAGAGCTATCCTAAAAATCCCTTGACTTTGATCTTAGTTTAAGGAATAAGTATCTCATAGATCGACTTGGCCTTATCAGGATCTACCTCAATGCCCCTATGACTGATTACATGACCCAGTAGCTTATCGGATGTTACCCCAAACGTGCACTTCTTTGAATTTAGTCTGAGACCATACTTCTCAACCTATGTGAGAAACTTATCAAGAGCAACCAGATGCTCTTCCTTGGTGGGAGACTTCACCTTCATATCATCCATATAGACTTCAACCTCTTTATGGATTAGATCATGTAATAAAGTTATTGTGTCTCTCTAGTAGGTAGCATCTATATTCTTCAAGTCAAAGGGAATGACTTTGTAGCAATAGGTCTCCTATTCTGTGATGAAAGCTATCTTCACCTTATTAATGATAACCATTAGGATCTGGTTGTACCTATTAGTGCATGCTCTATAGCATCATGTTTTATTGTAATTTAATATTGAATAATTTATCATAGAATCATGAAAGGATTCTAACTCTTAGCAGAGCAATACGACATGATTATATTGTTATGATAAGACAATACTGTAAGAGTAGCGCGCTCCGGACGCGGGAGCGCTGCACGCTGTTCGGCGTGAGATGCCGTGGTGCTTACTCTCAATGGTGTACTTCCATAGTTGATTGTTACTTTAACCTAGAAAGATCGCGTCGAGGTTATTAAGTGGAGTCACCATCCAGTTTATTTTGCCAATTCAATTGAATGACTAGAAAAACTGGGAAATAAAACCCGGGCCTCCCCGTGTTGGGAAGCGGCATGAATTTCTTCAGAGTTTGGGTTCAGGATTTCAAATTTATTAATGTTCCGTTTTATTATGTTCACTTATTTAATCTCAATGAAAGTTCCTAAACACGCGATTAGGTTTAAGTTTGTTAGCATACTCTTTCATGGCATAGGGCATACAAGGAAAACA
>CANYBF011253821.1:0-54247 GCA_948192965.1 Dalechampia spathulata | reverse complement strand
CAGGTTTGTACCCATACGTATGTCTAAAGGTTCAAAATAGGACGTATCCCTGGTAGGGTATGTGGCGGCTTTCCCAAGGGACGGTCGTGGCATACGCTACGGGAGCATGTTCCTCCAGGTATGGGCTGGGGTGTGACAAAGTTATTATCATTTATTTTTTATATGTTATTTATATCATATTTATTAGACCCTAGGTTTTGATTGTTGAGTCACGTATGAGTCAATTTAGGTTATTTGTAAATTTTCTAAGTGTTTTTAATGTGGTACGGGTGTACCAACTATTGTTTGTATGTGATATGGTCATACGGTTAGACGTACCAAGTGTATATTGTTTCATTGAGTTTGGTACGGGCATACAATTGGGTGGTACGACCGTACGCCAACTCACAGAAATTTAGTTTGTCAAGAAACCTGCCTCTGTACGGGAGTACCAATGGTTGGTACGGTTGTACGCGAACTCGCAGGAAAATTGTTTGTCAGGAAACTTGGGTTCGTACGGGCGTACCAAGTGATGGTATGGTCGTATCACAGTTCCCTCCCAATTTCTAACAGATAGTTTTGAATCCGTACAAGCATACAAATATAGTACGGTCATACGTGACTTAGAAATTAGATTTTAAAGTCTGAGAAACGGCTAGTTTTAATATACAACTTTTCATACTTTCATCCTAACAAAAATATACTTGCAGAGCACTTGTTTTTGAGCTATATTCATCTGTCACGAGTAAGTTTCAAGCTTGTTTCTTCAATTGCTTCATTGTTTGTAATCTTACAACTTAGAGATTAGGTTTATCTTTGTGGGATTGGTGTGTGATTAATCCATTGGGGATTAAATTGTATTTTGAGTTGATTGTGAGATTCATATTGTAAAGGTTGGAGTGTAAGCCTTGAAAACACTTGGGTATTGAATTCATTTGGGAATCCTTTTATAAATTAATTATGATTCTAGTGGAACCCTAAGTTGAGACTTAGGAGAAAGTGGACGTAGGCAAGAGTTGGCCGAATCATTATAAATCGTACATGTTGCCAACGACTTTAGGAATTTCAATATTAATCTATTTATTTTTTATTAGTTATGATATTTATTTATATGTTGTGATAAATGTATCATATAATATTAAATGTATATTAATTATATTTTATTCACTTTTAATATGCTTGTGTTAAATTTTGCTAAATAAATTGTAGATGTTTATTGATAAATTTATACTCCTTTCTTTATAATTATTTCAAATTATAGTTGATTTTATTTTTTAATAAAATGATTACCATATTAAATTTGTACTATTTTTTTATTGAAAAATATTAAAAATTAAAAATATAATTAATAATAAAATGATTTCAGTATAACAAAAATAATATATTTAAATTTATTTATTCAAATAAAACAATTAATATTTTTTTTAATTTTAACGAAATATAGATGAAATTATTTTTGTGAAATGAAGAAAGGAAAACATATTTAATATAAGAAGATGCATATTTATCTTCAATATTCATATATAATATCATCTTGATCTCTCCAATACTTGTTTTGAAAAAATTACAAATACAGTCTACCATGTTAAGAATCATAAATCAATATTATATTACGATATTGGCCTTTCGTTCTATGAAGGGACATCTGAACTGATATTTAATATGTTTATATATAAAATAATATAATTTTTTTGAAAAATTAACTAATAATATCTAATATGATTCATATTACAAATCATATTCAAATCAGATTAATGAATTAATTTCATACGATTTAATTTCATCTTATTAATAATAAATTAATAAAAATTTAATTATAAATAATTCAAATTCATGTTTTTATATCATATTTATATTAAATTATTAAATCATATATTTTGAATAATATAAAAATATTAAAATAAGGTAACCTTCATTGATAAAATGGTTAAAGATTCAGATTAAGACGGAGGTGGTGCTAACAAACAAGAAAATTCATTTAATCTATTAATTTATCCTAAAAAATAATAAAATTATATTATTTTAAATTTATTTTTATAAATTAAAATATTAAATATATAAGATTAATAAATTATAATAATAAATTAATTATGTTAAATAAATAATATTGGATCGATTGCTTGTATTTTTTTTGAAGTTGAATGAATATTTGCTCTGTTTCTCTATTAAAAGGGGAAAAGCCAATTGTATGCTACTTGTTTGATGATTTGCCTGAATAAACCGTCGGCATCCCAAATACATACAAGACGATGGTATCACCCAACTTGCAAAACATCCCTGAAAAATTTATTCTGATGGGCTGGAATTTGTTGCAGCTTTCCAAACTCCGAGGAAATCGCTAAACCATCTCTAGCTGCACTAGAGTTATTCACGGAGTCGCTGAAATTCAAGGCTTCAACAGAGGATTAATACTCTTTGGCTAGAACAGCTACAATATTGTTAATGGTAATTGGGTCCAATTTATGATCCTGGCAGATGAAGGCATTTCTGTGTTTCCATAGATTCCAACACAAGAAACTAATTTGTCACAAGAAAACAGAGAACTAAACCAAGTGGCTTTAGCAAACTTATCCTTTACATTCACAGGATTCGGTTCATGAACTCATGGTTTTCTCCGCGGAGCTTGAACAAACATGGACTTGAATTATTCAGCTGCTTTAACTTCTTCCTCCCTGAAAGGTCTATTCCAGGGATGACAATGGCTAATACCTGAACCCGATTGTATAAGCAGATTCAAATAGTGGGTATCCGATTATCTGAACCTTTCATGCAGATTGAAATTTAAACATGAACTCATCGTAAACAAGTTTAATGCTGACCAAGTCCATACCCTGAACTTCAAGGAAAGGGCTGAGATGTCTGACAAGATTTTATACTTTCTGCTACAATTGAAATGAGCGCAAGTCTTAGATTTCTGTTCATCAAGTTGCATGGTAATGGAAACATACATTCAATATGTTACAATCCAGTTTCTCAGAACTTGTCGATATGATACAACCCAAAACCAGGAAGATTCAAAACCATAAAAAAAAAAAAGGATTCCTACTAGTTTCAGAGATGAATCCTGCTAGGTTGAGCCTTGGTCATCCTTGCTTCACCATAGGGTTCATCATTATCGATTCGGCGATTGTTCCTAAAAGCTGCACAGCCAACCACATAAGCAATCACCAGAATGATTAATATTATGATATTAATGACTGACACCTTTCTCCAGCTCTTTCTCAGGCTGCCTAATACTCCAGCCTTGCAGGAATTGCAAGAATAACAAAGTTGCTGTTGATCATTGCTCCAGTTATTGCAATCAGGATTGTAAACAACCCCTCCTGAAGACGTCCATACAGTTTCATTCACATAGGCGAAACCACAGTCCGTTGGGGGCTTGCAGCAGCCGGACTGCTCCAAAGAAACAGGTCAACTTTTAGCATTCCTCAATCCAACAAAATAGCATCATGGTTTTCCGTGTTTGGAAACTTATGCAAGATATGGTTAGTAGCAACTCTGATATGATTTGATTTGATCTGATTTGATCTTCATCATCATTACTGATATAGGTCCATGTATTTACTTTAATTTTTAGCAATGCAAAGTCTTATAACCCATATCTTATCCATTTTCTAACCCACATCCTCGGTTATCTCTGCATCTTATTCATTAAATCAAATCGACCAGAATATATCAAAGCTATACTAAATTACATGGACCTGAATATAAGGAATCCAAATATTTAAACTCGGAACAGCTGTAGCAAAATAAAGAAAGAAAACTTTCATCTGAAGCCTGGATTGGAAAAGGTATTTGGTATCATTCTAATTCTGGTCCTGAACTCTTATTGACAAAGTACTAAGCAACCAGACAAAAGAGAAAAGCAAGAAGGAAAAGAGAAAAGCCGGACATGCATATTCTATTCTACTAGAAAGCTAATCCTGAAGATCAAAAGAGAAAGAAAAAGAAAAGGCAAATGAACCACTTCCACATGGTAACCACCGCCCAAGAGAACATTTTGAAATATTCAGATACTAGTAAAGATGAAAGTGACAAATGCATTCTGCCTTTATCCAAATCATTCGAAACTTAGACACAATGTCAGAGAAAAATGCAAAGAGATTAGTAATAAAATATGGGTTTAGCATGGATTAAGCAAAGGACAGGGAGACCATCGACCCTTGGGGTGGGGGCATCACCTTTTGGCCCCAAGGGAGACCATCGACCATTTGGTTCACCAATTATTGTCCATATACTCAAATGGGTGGGAATCCATATGGTCATTTATCAATATAAAGGGCCAACTTGTACCAATTTTCATGCCTAAGAACCCGCAATCTACTACCCATTTTTGTTCCCACATGCCTCATTTGGGTCTTGCCTCCCGTCGGTCTTTAACAATCATTTCTTGCCTAATATAATTAAATCCACCAGAATAATTTATTCAAGTATTTTTGCTTTTAAAATAAGAAAGGATTTTGACCCTTTTTACAATATTAAAAAAATAATGGGCTATAATCGTTAATATAGGAAATTACAAACTAATTTACTTTATATTTTTTTATACACCTAAATGGTACGTGAAGAAATACGAAATTAATTATAATTACTTTAATTACTATTTTCTTATTATAATCACTATTGAATCTGCTATAATTGATAGCTTTTTTTTTATAAAAAAACAGCTTTTTTTTTATCAATCTAATCGAAAATTCAAAAAAAAAAAAAGAAAAGAAAGCT
This sequence comes from Dalechampia spathulata, assembly GCA_948192965.1. NCBI lineage: Eukaryota > Viridiplantae > Streptophyta > Magnoliopsida > Malpighiales > Euphorbiaceae > Dalechampia > Dalechampia spathulata. The sequence continues at coordinate 49,546 of CANYBF011253821.1, read as the reverse complement.
GTTCTTCTTCTTACCATTTTTTTGGAAAAGGAAAAACCTAGTTTTCTTTTTCCAAAGCAAAACAAATGAATCAAACCAAGACAAAAAAAATTTAAAAAGAAGTGCATGGAAGTGAATATCAAGAACATACCTGAATAGGGCTAAGTTTTCTCTGGTAAAACATATCAGCCGTTTCTGGGACGCCATTAACAGTAACACCCATTTTCGCACAAACTTTAGAATCTCTAATACAAGAACTGATCTTTCCCCAGTAGCTATCACTTGCCACTCTTTCCTCCAACCACCCTGAATAATCCTGCAAATAATAATCCAAATAACCCCTATTCATCACCGGCCGGCCGGACCCTTTATCAGTGACCGCATATGCAAAGATGATAAACCCGATAAGCGCAGCGATGATGAAGAACATGACAAAAAGATATAACCACATCAAGAAGGTGTTTCTGTAACACGCGCCGGCAAAACCAGCTAAGGAGATCACCATGATCGACACTCCGATGACTATTAATGGCCACTGTAAGAACTTCAAACAATCTGTATTGTTGGCTCGGCTGCTCAGCCATATTCCTCCTCCTATGATCGGTATCGAAAGCAAGAAAGTTATGAAGTTCAGCAATCCTATCAAGTGGTTACTGCTTCTCATTTTTACAACTCTTTTATGGAGCTTGTTCCAGTAAGAAGTGGCTTCTTTCTTCGTCTTCCTTTTCTTTTGGTCTATCAGAAGGTTTAAAGAAAGAGTAAATGTCAAAGAGAGAGAGCAATAATAAGAGCCTGTTAGAGGTTGGAAGGTCGGTCATGTATTTTCATGGAGAAGTATTTATTAGATTCTTTATTCTTGAACCGGGTTTATTTTATTCATAAATTAATTTTTGGAATTTAAGAAAATATTAATGATAATTTAGTACAATAATTTTAATATTATTTTTTATAGATTTAATTGGTATTTTTCTTAAAATTCACTTTAATTGATTTTTATAATTTAACTTTGTGTATTTTATTTATTTTTTTATTTTAAATTAAAGTAATGATAGAAATATAAATTCTATAGAAATATTTTTTCTTTGTTTATCCTTTAAAGTATTTAAAATTTATTAAAAATAATTTAATGAATAATTGATTTTTTTATAAAATTAATATTTTTTTTTAAAAAATTATTCCATGAATACTCATATCATTTGCTATACTTGACTAGAGTATAAATTAGTAGATTAAGATAAAATTATCTCTTTCTTAGATAGAATAATCATGAATGGATGGTTGATGTTAATTATACTTTGCTTGATCTATGTTTGTAATTTAATAGAAAATAATACTAAAATAAATTAAAGATATTTTATTGATTATAATTACATAAGAGGTAGCTAATTATAAAAGTTTTTAAAATAATTTAAAATAACATTAAAAAAAAAGGAAATTATGTGATTGCTTAGCATATTCTAAGGAGCAATGATGGTTGGGTTTAGTTACTTGTCTTGGTGGATTTATGATGTCGGTTGAGTGAAGCCATCATTAATCATAAAGTTAACACATTTACTAAATACTTTTTTTTTTTATTTTTTAAAAATATTTTAAATTAAATTAAATTTGATTTTAAAATGGAAGAAATAATACCCATCACCAAAATAAAAACGAATTATTATGATGATTGTTCATGGGATATTATTGAGAAGCTTTTGTCACTTTTTCCTATTGACTTCTTGTTGTTTTATTTTATGAATTTTGATCACCTAACTTCTTGGCATGTGCCGCTGTATGAGTTTGATTGGATCAATTATATATTTAATTTCAAACCCACAAATATCTATATTTAAATTATGGAGTTCCATCATTGTTTTTTTTTTAAATATATTTATCTTACTTTAATTTATAATTTTATATATACTTCTAATTCATAATATAAATAAAGACTTTCAGGTCATATTAATTATCTTATAATTTTATATATATTAATCTTATAATCTATTCAATTAATACGAATATTTACAATATTTATTTATGATTTAACCTATTTATTTTTATCATATAATAATAATATAAATTTTATCAATAAATAAAATTTATTAATCCTACTTATCTTAATTGATTTAATTTATATGTAAATTTAGATAAATTTATTATTATTTATTGAGATGTTGCTTTCTTTGCTCCTCTTTATGCTTTTCATAGAATTTGTATATGTTTATTTTTTAATATATACTTTGCAAGGAATCAATAGATATTAAATACTATTAAACAAGGGTAAGTGTATTTTTCAAGTTAGATTAAAAGGATTTATTGATTAATTATTTCAGTTGGATTCAGTTTAATCATAATTTTTGAATTTATGGAATTTTTAATTTATTTTTAGAAAATAGAGTTTTCAACTTTAAAATTATAATAACTACGAAATGTTTTTTATTCCTTCCATTTAATTTTACTTGTCCATTATAAAGAAATTTTGTATTTCTAAATAAGTTTTAATAAATATTTATAATTCTAAAATAATTTTATAATTTACTCATATAATTTTTTTAACGATAGTTTACTGAAAAAATATTAATAATTAATTTTTTAATATTATTAAAATAATTAAAAATAAAAAAGTGAGTATGATTATCTGCATCAATATTTTTTATTAAAAAAAAAAACTAAAAAGATATGATTATCCGTTTAATTAATGCAGCGTGGAAGAGGAATGGGTAAATGACCAGAGCATGGATTCATTAATGTTCTATCTGTTCCCAGGGAATACGTACAATATTCGAATCAGATCCATAAATTTAATTAAATTTCAAAAATTAACATAATTTAAAACATAAGTTAAATTAAATTAGATTTATAAATTTTAAAACTAATAAAAAATTGATTTAGTTTAATTTTAAAATTTTTTGATTTGATGTAATAATCAAATCCGTTGTTTAATTCATTTATTTAGGATTTTTTAAAAATTATTTTATTCATATAAATTTGATTATATTTATGATATTTAGATTAATAAATCAACTATGGGATGATAAATATTTATCATATTATTAATATTAAATTAATATGAATTTAAATATAAAAAACTCATGCTTTTTTCTCAAAAATTATGATTTATTATGTAAATAAATATTTCAAAAAAATAATTTTAACATATAAACTATAATATGTATTTAAATAAATAAAATTAATTAATTATTATTATTGTTATTAGTATTAGTATTTATCTTCATTCAAAGCACCGTCCATAGAAAAAAGCTCTATAGGAAAACTGCCACGTTCATTAAAAGATAAGCTCACCGACCTTTTCTTTAATTTTCATTTTTCTTAATTATCATCGGTCTTCATTTATCAAGCAAAAAAAAAAGAAAATAAATAATAAATAATAAATTTCGCAATTTCAAGTTTTATTGTATGCATATTTTTAAATAATAATAATAATAATAAATAAAATATATCAAACTGCATTTGGTTTGAATTAATAAAATAGATTATTATAAATTTATCACCAAAATTTTTATTTGTATAAAAATATTGCTATTTAAAAATCATCTAAAATATTATAAAATAGAAAATGAAATGATAAAATAATCTATTTTTAAATAAACTCTTAATAAAATGATAAAATGAATTTAATTGGAAACTGGATGGACCGGATTGCATGAGATGGACTTGGGTTTATGATATGCTCACACATAGGCTCGGCAAATGCCATCACTACAAGATTAAGATATGGATCGAGGTTGGAATTTCAAAAGGGTAAAAGTTATGAGGGTTGTTTTGTGAATAATTTATTTTAACGTGGCAGAAATTTGAAATTTACAAAGTTCGTTTGTACATATTGTTATTCTTGGAAGAGTTTGTTTGTCCTCTAGCTTGTAAAGTTTTCCTTTCGTAGGCGACCATATATTTTTCAAATTTATATATTTGGCACATTGGTCTATAAGACAGCATTTCGATGTTCTTCTCCTCACCAATTTTTATCAGTATTTTAACTTTTTTTTTTATCGTAATTTTGATACTTATTATTAATATTGAAAATAGATTATATAGTTTTAATTAATAATATTAAGTAATTTTGATCAAAATTGAAATGTTATAATATAGAATAAAATGATAACAAAAAAGTTAATATGATTAGTAAAATATTTTATAGTATAATATGAAATTGAAAGTTAATTCTAAATAATATGAAATTAAATGATCAAACATAAACTAAGCTTTGAAACTCTAAATTATATTATTTCCTACAATTTTGAAAAATATTTCCTTGATAATTATTTATATTTGATTTTATGTTTATTTAGTTTTTATATGCATCCCTATCTATTCTACCATTTTATTCACTATTTTCTCTCTTACCCCTTCCTTTTTCTCAAATGATTTGGTTATAATTTTTTATTTTTTATTTTACTGAAAAGCTTTAAATGTTTTTTATAACTCAGTATTTTATAATGAATTTGTTATACCAACTTAATTTTTAATTATTGGAATGTAAATTAAGAAAATGATGTTGAATTATATCTTTAAATCTAATTGCCTTATCAATTTATAATTTTTGGCATGTAAATTAAGATTCGATTGATTACGATTTTAAATACTGTTACTTGTTTTTGATTTTTCTAATTCACAATAACACATGTATTATAAAATTTTATAATTTCATAAAACTTTCTATGAACAATTAAATTATGTTTTCTTATAAATTTAATATAGAATAATTGATAATTTTTTATTCAAAATTTTAAATAATTTATAAGTAAATCCAACAATATATATATATATATATATATATATATGTTATATATATCATTTAGATTTTCTTTAATAATAATAACAAATATATTATAAAATTTTATGTTGGATTCAAATTTCAATAGAAAATAAAATTATTTTTTGATTATCGTTATTAAAATGATATAGAATAATCACTTTCAGATAATACTAATAATTTTTAAAAATGTATTTATAATACGAGTATTAATTAAATATAATTAATCATGAACCATTTAAATTTATTAAAATAAAAATGCAAATTTTATTTAATTTTTTTTTGGAGAAAAAGACATGAAAATGCTTATGTACTGTGTGTAGTAGCAGACCAGTTCTACAGCCGAAGCCCCCGCTGCTTCCTCATGTAATAAATAAATAAAAGGGCAGAGAATGACGACAAGCACGCAATAAAGAAGCAGAAAACCAAGAAGGAGCTTGCTTATTTTATTCTCTTCCACTGCTACCAAAATAACCTCCTTTCACCTTCTTTCCCCCTTTCCTCCTCCATTTTTAAAGGTCAGTATTCACTAGCATTCTGCTCTCTTCCCTTTTCTCCTTTTCCTTTTCACTTCAGTGTTTGTGTACCGAGAAAATGCAAGATATCTTCAAGGATTCACTTTTGAAACAATACCCACAATTCTAAACTTTATATTTAATTGTTTTTCTCACTTTTCCCCTACTTCCCCCACATTTCTTGTTCTTGTTCTTGTTCTTGTTCTTTTTTTGCTTGTTCGGCTTTTTACCTTTCTTTATTAATTATATGAAGTACTATAACCATAATTTTCTTTTAAAAGTTGTCTGGTTCTCTGTTCTTTAATTTTCTTTCTCAGACAGTAATCATGTTCCTTTTGAAGTTCTTTTCCTGAAAGTTCAGATTTTTCTTGAAAGGTCTTAGATAATATGATAATGCTGTAGTTTCTTCGGTTTTCGAGTCTCAAAAGCTTGAAGCTTGCAGCTGCCTATTTCTTTTTTTTTTTTTTCCTTCTTCACTGTGTTAGTTTTGTCACTTCATAGGACCCAAAGAGTAAAGGCAAAATCGTATCTTATAAAGCTTGATTTACATTTCTTTTATCATTTATCTGCATTTTTCTTGCTAACATAGTTCACCATTCTGTTTTCCTGGCTCATTCTCTCCCTTGTGCTTTAAGATCTGCATTTTCCACTTTGCTATTGCAGAATACGTAGGTATATGTTTGTTTCCTAGGAAAATATTCTCTTGTAAAGATTTTCCCCGGAAGAGAAAGAGGGTAACTAATTAATAGTCCACTAGTCAATGTTGAGTTTATTGGATTGATGATTTTCTTGAAAAGTTGTTTGTCAAAGTCAAAAAATCTAACAAACCCCACAAATTAAAAAACAATTAAGGTGGCTAATTTCACGGCAAAAATGGAGGGAGACGACAAAGGCTACATACTTGCCATTATGTTATCTGCAAGCCTCTAGGGGTAATTATGTAGCTATACACACTGCCTCCCTGACATTATAGTTGTAGGACCCAAAATATGATAATGTTTTCATGAATCTCCTGTCAATTTATCAACTATATTGTAATAAATATAACTTTTCATTAAATATCATAAATTTATTATTTATATTGACATCCATATATTTCGATATTTACTTTCATATAATAATAATAGTTTTCATTTCCTTCATCACATTAAAATGAGGTGTCTCAGTCATTCCGATATGAAGGTAACAAGATTGAATGGTTGGCCATGGCCATGTACATGAATGAATGAGCTATGCTTTTATTGTTGGCATATATGATTTGTTTCACTGCAAGATATCATTTATTTCTTAACGGACCATTCACATTGGATTCTCTTGTCCCAACTTGCCATCTTTTATGGCATTTTACAGGTTTTGTGGGTCATAGAGCATTGAAGTGGAGAAGTGAAAACTCAAAAGTAGACATACCACCATTTTTCACTTTGTGCCCATAAGAGTGGTAGTTAAAAAGAAAGAAGAAAAAATCATGCAGACTCCAAAAGGAAGGTAGTTATTTTCCTCTCTTTAGAGTCTTCTCCTGGTTGTTGATGCTTTGTTGTCTAAGGAAATGCATAAATGAAAATGCTTTAACAAATTTAGGTGGATCTTGTTCCTTATCTCTTTTCTCCTTATTATGGTATGCTTATTTAGTTTAGTTTTAAATCATAAATTCTGTTAAGGAACAGTAAAGATCTTTGCTATTAATTGGTGGGTCATGGTTGTAACGTGATTTTGTTAAATGCTTTCGCCTATGGTTGGAGTCTCTTTCCATCCCTTTGATGTTATTGCCACATCTTTCAACCTTTCTTGCGTATAATCTTTTCTGGTTTGTCTTGTTTCTCTGCAAAAGCATTTCACTATCAGGATTTACAGTTGATGTTTATATTCTGTGGTTGAACATCAAAAGCATCTTAGTGGGCCTTAAGTTTTTGCAAGTTTGTGTTGCTGAGGACCATCTTTTTGAATATCTGTCTCATGGTTTGATGGTCTTGTTATTGAATGAATTTGGTTCATATTGGTTTTTGTTTATGTAACATTTTCCGTCGTTTTTTGCTTGCCTGTGGCGTTTCCATTGGTAATGCTTTCAAGCCAGAAGCCATAGTTCTTCCTGACAATGACAACCATATTCAGATCCAAGCCAACAACGGCCATGGACACGGTTGGACATCTTCTGGTCGAGACTACCTAGTTTATTGTCATCAAAGAAATTAAATTCCCTTTCTTGTTGTGTACATCGAAGACACTCAGAATTATTCTGAACATGCATTGTTTCAGACATTTATAATTTGATTACTTATTCCATTGATTGGGCATGTTCATGATTTGGTGTTTCATGGATCCTTTGCTTTATTGCTCTCCGATAACTGGCATAGTTCTTAATATTCCAGGATGATGAAACTTGCTTCTGATTCTTATTTTATTGTCTTGCCTTCTGCTTTGGTTTGACTTTCTCAAATTGCCATGAATGATATATCCCCGTTGTAATTTGCTGATTTTGATAGCAGCAGTGGCTCTTCAGAAGCACGGCAGAAGGTCCATCCTCGAGTCGTACGCCAGCTTAAAACGACAGGACTAGAGTCAAACTTTGCATCTCCATCAAATCCTATCAGAAGCCCTAAAGTAACTGACCGTCGGTCCCCCAGAAGCCCGGTGACTGAGGTACTCCATTATGTCTTGCTGCATTCTCTCTCTGGATTTCACATGTCAATAAATTTTCTAATATTCATGTATATTCTGTCTCCAGAAGAAGCGGCCAAGCAGAATATCTGAATTGGAATCTCAGGTTTCTAAGCTACAAGAGGAACTTAAAGGAGCCAAGGACCAGCTAACTTTATCAGAATCATGGAAGAAGGAAGCAATGGAAGATGCAGAACAGTCCAAGCAACAACTTTTATCCATAACTTCAAAGCTGGAAGAATCACAGAAGCAACTTCTCGAATTGTCTGCTTCTGAAGAGGCTCTTGTTTTTGAAATCCAGAAGGTCACACAAGAACAGGATCAAGCATGGCAGGCAGAACTTGAGGCTACCGAAAAGCAGCATTCAATTGACTTGGCTGCCTTAACATTCGTCTTGAGTGAAATTAAACAGCTTAAGATTCAGCTTGAGATGGTGGCAGAGTCTGGAGCTGCCCAAAGCAAGCACGCAGAATTAGCAGATGTGGAAATCCAGACCTTGAGATCAAATATAATGGATACTCTCTCTCTTGTAGAGAACATGAAAAACCAGCTAAGGGATAGCAAAGACTCAGAGGCTCAGGCTCAAACATTGGCTAGTGAAACTTTATTGCAACTAGAGACAGCCAAGAAATCCGTTGAGGCACTTAGATCAGATGGATCAAAAGCTATGGAAGCTTTTAACACCATTGCTTCAGAGTTGGATCAATCAAGGACACGTGTGAAATTATTGGAAGAACTTGTTCTCAAACTTGAGGCAGATTTGCAGAAAGCAAACAGCACGAGTTCTCTGGATTCTGATGATCATGACACCAATGAGGCCATTGCTGAAAATCAAAGGTCACTAGAACAAAACCAGCTTGCAGAAGAGATCAGTTGTTTGAAGTCTGAGGTGGGTCGGTTAAGGTCTGCTCTGGAAGCTGCTGAAAATAGATGCCATGAAGAACAAATTAACAGCACGGAGCAGATACGAAGTGCTTATGAACTGGTGGATCAGATAAAATCCGAATCACATCTTAGAGAAGCTGAGCTGGAGGCAGAACTGAAGCAAGCGAAGGCTGATATTGAAGAGTTAAAGGCAGACCTTATGGACAAGGAAACTGAATTGCAAGGAATTTCCGAGGAGAATGAAGAATTGAGTGCGAAACTTAAGATCAGGTTATCTTGTCAAGGAGAATCTGAACTAGAGAATGAAATTAGAAAATGGAAGGAAGATGTTGCAAACTTGAAGGCAAGCTTAATGAATAAGGAGACACAACTGCTAAATCTGTTGGAGGAAAACGAGATGATGAAGGTGGAAATTAATAACGGGGAGTGGAATGGTAACAGAGGGGATGATGATGTAGGTGGAGAACTAGAAGCAGCAAGGGCTGCTGAGAGAGAGGCAATAACAAAGCTCGGCCTTATGATGGAGGAGGCAGATAGTAGCAAAGGAAAGGTCACCAGGGTGACCGAGCAACTCGAGGCAGCACAAGCAGCCAATTCTGAAATGGAGGCTGAGTTGAGAAGGCTAAAAGTGCAATGTGACCAGTGGAGAAAAGCAGCAGAAGCGGCTGCTGCTATGCTTTCAGTAGGAAACAATGGCAAGTTCATGGAGAGAACTGGTTCATTGGACACCAACTATAACCCACTTACAGGAAAGATGGGAGGTTCCCCTTACAATGAAGAAATGGATGATGATCTCTTAAAGAAGAAAAACGGAAACATGCTGAAGAAATTTGGAGTCTTGTGGAAGAGGCCTCATAAATATAACACCTGAGGTTGCATTATCATTAGCTTGCAGTGGTTACCATATTTGCCTAGGTTTTTGCTTCTCCTAACATCATTTTTGCTTCTGGCAGATACCATGTTTGCGGTAGCTGAGCAAATGCTTGATTACACATGCCCCATGAGGATGCCTTGTTTTGGTAATAATTTTCATGTCGACATGTTAGAAGTGGCTTGAGTAGGTCATGTAGATGATAAATGTATCAGTGAATGCAATCTAACTATGAAGCTGTTGTGTTGAAAGTATCGTGTTTCAATATCGATATTAGCTTCGTCTGCACGATTTCCAGCTTTCTTCGATGTGTTTTGCTAGAGTTGCTTACAAGTACTTGCAGCTAGATTCCTCCTTGTATGTATCAGAAGAATCCTTCTTCTATATGAGTTTTTTTTATCTGGCATTCAAATCAAATAACTGAAATAACCGAAATATGATTATACTACGAGTAGAGATCGCAACTGGATAGATAGGGAGGGGGAACGATTCCTCCTCCACATCCCCTCATTTGATGATCTCTGGCCCCGTCTCGGTTAGCTAAATGAGAAAAGAAATTGAAATATTTTTATTTCATAAAGATAATATAAAAATATTATTTTACAATATATATATATATATATATATATATATATATATATATATATATATATATGGGTTAAAAAATTAATATTTTGAGTTTTATATGAAATATTATATTACATGTATTTATATTAAAATATAAAAACAAAAAAAAACAAGTTAAAAAATTTTAAGAGACATTATGAATATCTTCTTTTTTTTTTATTTTCTATTAGAAACTTCATTTAAAAATATAAATAATAATTTGAAATTAAAAATATAAGATTTCTATTGATTGGATATAATTTAAATAAATATTCCATGCTTTTTTTTTAATTTTAATAAAATATGACAAATTATTCTTTAAACTTTTAAAAAATATTTTAGTAATTAATAAATGATATTTTTAATTGATTTAAAAGAAACGTAAAGAATAAATTTTTCATATCAATATGTGTGAAATTAAGTAGTAAATAATGATTTTAAGAATAGATTAAAGCTTTAATTTTTCATATTTATTTAGGATCCATTTGATATTATATTTTTTAGTTAAAATTATTATTTGAAAATTATGTAAAAAACAAATATATTTTTTATCAAAAAATAATTTATAAAAAACAGCTTAAAAATGTAAAAATTCAAAAATTTAAAAAATAATTAAAAAAAGTACTTATTAACCTCAAACAATAATATAAAACCAAAGGTATTAAAAGTGTAATTACATATTTGACCTTTGTGATTGCATTCGTACATTACATATTTTCTCACCCTTTTGTGATTTTTGTATAATTTTGGAGATGATTTATAATAAAACCAAATCAGTTGATGTTGACAGTGTATGAAATATCATTTTTTAAAAAAAATTGCTACGATTTATTAATATTAATCTAAAATTTATTATATTTCTTGTATATTAATTGCTATTTCGTTAAAATTTATATTTCTATCTGTCAAAAAATATAATTATATATGAATAATAAATTGATGAGTGTATTAAATGAGTTTAATAAATAGGAGTATATAATACACACAACGGTTCCCATGAATTGATGCAATATAATGATATGGTAGCCTTATTATCTTTTTGATTCGATTCTAATTTTTTAAAAAGAATTCAATCGTTATTTCTAATTATATTTACCCGAAAATGATAAATATAATAATATAATAATCTAATTAAGCATATTTAATGAATTGAAAAAATAATTCATAAATGTTTTTTTTATGCAAAAAATTCGAATACTTGTCGAATATAATTGATAGCAGAATGTATGACAGAATTAAATAATTAAATATCAAATGATTTAGATAATATGAGATAATTTCAAACATATACAAGTGTGATTAATGTGAATTTTGAAAGTCTTTTATTGGGAAAATTCATGGGATGAAAGTTAGTGGGGAGGTGATATGATGTGATAAAGCAGTAAGACATAGCAAGTGCAATTTAAGTAACAATCATACTTGAAAGATAGCATTATTTTGTCCACTCTGACTTTGGTAATACCATATATACATACATACATACATATATATATATATATATATATAAAGAACAAATGTACATTATTAGATATTATCTTAACATCATATGGAACCCTTTTTGCAGATGATTCATAATTTATATTCTCCCTAATTTTGTCTCATATTGCTCAATATTATAATCAAATACACCCATCTATCATCAAGTCAATACTACTTTTTCCTATATATATATATATATATATATATATATATTATATTATCTAAAATTTTACCATTAAATAGTTCATTTTTACAAAGTAAATCGTGACAAAAATCAATGTTTTCTTATAATTTGTAATTCTTTCGATTATATTAAATATTTAGATATTTCAAATCAAGTATTTAAATATATATAATTTAACATTTATTTAACTTCGAATTCCAATTAAAAAGTCATTCTCAATATAATTAAGCATTTATATTATACATTTTCATATTCATAAAATCATTTGATCATAATTTTTATAATCTTAAATGATAATTCAATTCAACTTTTAAAACTTTTTTAATAATTGAAGATATTGCAAATTTTTATCATCAAATATTATTTTTATTTACATGCATTTTTTTATTTTTAAATATATAAAATGATTCGTAAATTTTACTTAATAATTTAATTTGTTTATTGAATAATTTTTTTATCTATAATTGAAAGGCTTAAATTCAATTAATGCAAATCTCATTTTTTTAAATAAAATATATTTCAACATAAAATGAATAAAAATCTTTATATACTTACATCTTAAGCCTAATGTATTAAAATTTAAATTTTTAAATTAAATAATTTCTTGGTATTAAAATACATCAAACTCTTATAATAAATCATAACTAATATTGAAAAATACATTTTGATTAATATTTAAATCATGAAAAATATAACTGAAATATTAAATTAATATTAAAATTAAAAATCTAAACGAAGAATTATTTAAAAAAATGATCATAATTGCTATGTTAATGGGGGTCATGGAGCAAAACTAGAAGAAAAAATGTATATTGTTTCAAGTTGTGAATAATAAAAAAAAATAAAAAATAAAAAATAAAAAATGTGAATAATATTTATTGGAAAAGAAGGGAAAATTATTAAAAAGAAGGAAGGTTGGGTAGAATAATAATAATAATATTTAATAGAAGAGAATAAAGAGGTTACTGACTATTCCTCTCACGCCAATATCTCTACTTAGATTTGGTCTCCCTAAGACAACAATATCCACTCCGAACTTGCTGCAAATGCTTCCCCCAATTTTCTATTAACTTCAACTATATATTTTACTATACCACTCTAAATTTTAAGAGATTTATATTCGAAAATGATATATTAATACCATATGTTAAACACTTAGATTTAATTTAAAAATCTCAATCCATATGCAAAATATTACATTTAAAGCATAAATATGTATAGATTTATTTCATGTTTAAATATATTGTTTAATGAATTTTCTATATATCGAATTAAGACCCTTTGATCATAATAATTTTAATATCATACTAATGAATCATTTAACTGAAAATCTTAAATTATCATATAAGATTATATAATATTGATAAATATTAGTGTTTTAACAAGTTGTGACATGTTAATGATGGAGTAATAGTAATTAGTTGAATATAGAATTTGATTGAGCTGAATTTAAGAAGCAATGATGGGAGAATATATTGAAAAACACAAATTCATTCAAAGAAGTGAAGTGCTGGCAAAACTATAAACCTTTTTCAGACATTTAAAGTTACTTGAGATTGCAATACCCATGAAATATCACTGTCTCTTCAAACCCCCCTTCCTCTCTTTCTCTTTTCCTCCTCAAAAATGGAATTCTATATTTAATATTCTTACCAACCCCTGCCATGGACCTTGTCACTTTGTTACTACCAGACCAGGTTTCCAATTTTCTTTACTATATCAACCAATAAAACAGACAAGAAATATCCATAAAAAATCAAAAATAGAGATGACCCAGTTGAATCAAACCTCTTTTTACAAAAAGAAAAGTAAAAAAAAAAAAACTCAAGAGCCTAAAAAACTAAGATTTATAAATTTCCACTACATTAGAGGACTGTTAATAAGACCATGCCAAGTTGAATTTCCAAGTCCATGGTTCATGTTCCAGCTTTCTCTTCCTGAATCATAATCTGTCATAATCCCATTACCATTCAGCTGCCATGGAAAATCAAACAAGACCTTGTTGCTGTTGTTGCTATCGTCATCTTCTTTAACATTGCAATTCTCTTGCTTCATGGTTGTCACAGTCACAGCTTGTGTGGGTGCACCGCTGCTATTGCTCATATCTTGTTGATGATGATCATAAGGCATCATTCCCCCACAATTTTCAGAATCACCCATATTGCATCCATTGCTATATCCATAAAACAAGTTTTGAAAATTATGGCTTTGGGTGTCTAAAAACCCAGTGTAATTCCTTAATGCATCAAGGAATGACGGAGTTGAAGGTGAAGTATGAATCGAGTTAGGGTTTCCGAGCATTATATCAGAATGGGTATTGTTTAGATTCCCTAAAAATGACAGATCATGATCATTATCATGATCATGATGATCAAACCCTAACTGCCCACCACAACTAACAGACTGTTTTTGAAGCCTAGCAAAAGCAAGAGTAAGGTCATTGGTGTCATAACTTAACGGTGGGAGACCATTAAGTGGGTGGTTGATATTATGATTGATCAGTTGGTGATGATGATGATGATCTTGTGTCTTTTTTGATGATGATGATGATGATCTTTTGTTTTTCCTACAACCTCCACCTACCGGAACATTTCTCAATGTTCCTCCTTTGGTCCAATACCTTCGACAAGACTTGCAAAAATACCTCGGTTGAGACAGGCTATAGTTATTGTAGTAACAGAATTTTGTATTGGTAGAATCACATCTTGGACATTTCAAAGCTTGTTCTGGTTGTGGCCTTGGCTTCCTGTCTTGACTTTGTTTTGAACATACCAACATGTTTTCCAATGCATTTGTACCCATTTCCTGAAATTAAGACCCGAATTCATATCAACATATTCATATTATATCATATTTAATTCATATTAAACTTATTCATTCACGTAAATCTAGTTCTCGCCCTAAGCATAAAATGAATGTTACAATCAAGAAATCGATCTGACTTTTATTTAGGTTCCACCCTAATTGAACTAATGAATCAATTGCTAAGGCCAATATAATTACACTTAGTTTTACTTATTTAATTGCTTACAATTCCAAACAAGATCAATTAGAAAGGTAAAAAGGGCATATAAGCATATGGATTTATTACTATTATTATTATGTTATGAAAACGATACATATATATGATGAAATCCTAAAAACCCTATTGATTCTTTCCATGTATGATGGTTTCAAGCAAATAAAAATTATAAAGAATATTGGTTCTCCTTGGTGTATACACACACACATATAGATAGTCTATGAATCCAAATAACACACACCCATATATTAATATATGTATATATCAAAGGTAGTGAATAATTCAATACCTGTTGCTGTCCACTACAAGGATCCATCCATGCAAGAAAAAGAAGACCCAGAATCAACTCTGATCTCTATAGTTTGTTGATGAGATTGAAAGAAATGGAAGCTTTAGAAGAGAAGAACAAAGAGAGAGGGGGGAAGAGAGAGCATGCAGATTCAGAAAACAAAGAGCTTAATTTATATATGAATTAATCACATACAAACTAAAGCAGGTAGCAGGTAGCAGGCAGGCAAAGAATAAAGAGAGAAAGAGAGAGAGGGGTATAAATAAATTTAATGAAACTTTGGAGTAAGATGAGAAGATCATAGGTTAGTTATATTTATAATTTAATTTATATGAAAGCTTGCACGCAGAGGAGAAAAAGAGGAAATTCTCGAAAATAAAAATAATTTATTAAAATCGTTTTTGATTTTATCGTGATCATAGCCAGCCAGCTATATTACAGCTCTGGGTCCCACCTTTGGTCCCACTTTCGCGTGGGATGCAACTATACAATTTGGACCCCACCTTCTTGTCTTCGTGGGCCCCGACCCGACTCTCCACTATCAGCACCATATCGTCCTCCTCCTCCTCCTCCTCTGCCTTTCTTTCTATTCATCGCCAATAACTCTGCGATTAAAATCTTTTTATTCACAACTAAATAATAATATCATATTTAATAAAATTAATTGATTCAATTATATTGCCAAAAAAAACCATAAATTCAATTGCATGATGTGTTCATTTTCATATTATTAGAATAACGTTTATTGAATTTTACATATTAATTAAACATAATTAACTATATGTAAATTAAAGTATTAAAAAAATTAATAATGAAAGAGCCTATTGGCATGGGGCCTAACAATAATGTGTTGCCTTAAATTATTATTATTGATGGAGTGATTTGATTTATATTTTTTTAAGTGATTAATTAATGTTATTTCAACATCAATAACAAATACTGATATTTTTTTTACTAGTTTTTGACTTAAATTAATGATTGTGATCATGTTTAAATTAATGATTTCATTATCAAGTATAATTACTTGTATGATATTTATTTATGAATTATTATATTTTTGAAATTTTCAATCATATATGATCAAGATGAATAAAATTATTTTTAAATTTTATTTAATGATTTAATATTTTTAATCAAATTATTTTTTTTATATGATTAGATCTATGTGATTTAAAAATTCAATATTTAATATATAAAAATTTCAATTATTAAATAATTTTTTTAATACAAGCTAAATGACTCTGATTTGTACTTTTAAGTTTATTGAGCATTCATGCACAAATATGTAAACAAGCCGAGCCGTTCATGAGCTACTCGGAATTCGATTCAATAAAAGCTCGTTTAGTAAAGCTCGATTAATAAATGAGTCGAGCTCAAATTAGACAATACTCGACTTGTTTAAGTTTATGAACCGGCTTGATAAGAAGCTTGTGAGCTAACTCGTTAATTTATGTAAAAAAAATTAATTTTAGATATATAATATATAAATTTATTAGCATATAAATATATAAAAATATTAAATATTAAATATAAAAATATTAAAATTTATATTTATTAGGGTCATTTAAGGCTCAATTAAACTCATTTAAGCTCGCGATACATCAAAAATTTTGAAAACGAATCAAGTCTAAGTTAGGTAAAACTCGGCTCGACTCGTTTCCATCCAAACTATGTTAAATAAATATAAAATTATTTCTAGATTTATTTCAATAATTAAACTTACAATATCTTATGAATTAATAATTATATCATGAACATGTAAATTAAGAGCTGAAAATTCATATCTAAAATTTGGTCACTATGACCTAACCTAATATGAAGCTAAATTTCTCATTTTGTCGTTTTATAAATATAAATAAAAAATGATAGTATAAAAATGAAAGGATAGACGATAAAATTGATGGAGGAGAGGGGAAGGATCCGTATGTAGACCAAAATTGGGAGGTTGTTGGGTGGGTTGTTCGGAATGGAATGTGTTGTGTCCATTGGTGATGGAGACCTCATCATGATGGCATCCGGACATAGCTCAGAATCACACATATACGGCAACAATACTATCAACAACCCCAACACAAGCATCCCTTTCATCCTTATTATATATTTATATATACACACACACATATATATATATATATATATATATCAATTGCTTGCTTCCTTGCTTATGGGACACTACAATTGGTTGGGTTGGACTTTTTCATACTTAAAAATTAAATTAAATCAATTTTCGGACTTATATTACATGAATAAAATCAAATTATAATTCGGGTCATTCTGGATTTAGAAATTTAAAATTAAATTAAATTGAATTGAATGGGAGTGTTGGATCAGAATCGTATTCGGAGTAGACCCTACGTGGTTGGACATTGATTGCAAATAATGGCATTAGGCCACACATGGAATTTGCTTTGACAGTGCTCCATGTGATGACATTTTTCTTGCGACTTGTCACACTCATCCCTATCCAATTCTGTACTCTTAAGTTTCTCTCTTTTATTAAAACTTATAATTAAAATAATTAAAATTTTCCAATTATGCATGCCACTACATATCAACCATATAAATATGACTACTGTTTTATTATTATTATTATTATTATTATTATTATTATTGTTATTCGATAATAACTTTTAAATATCGTTAATTAATATTAATTTTAAAAATTTAAATAATATTTTATAAAAATTACTTTAATTAATATTTAAAATTTAACCCTTAACTTTTCACTCATTTTTTTTACTATTTTTTACTATAGTAAAAGAATTAATGTTATTAAATATTTCAACTTTAAAATACTATAAAAATAATCAAACATTTCTTCTAAATCCTCACATTATCTTATACTACATGATAACATAATATTAATTTATGTTATTTATATAGTTAAACTATGTATTATTTTTTATAAAGATCTTAATAAATTAATAAATATCATATTAAATAAAAAAATTTGAATTTCAAGAAATATAATCACATAACAAGAACATGAATGATCCAGAAACAACTTTCATGGAAATTGGTTTTGAGTTGTTCATGATGAAACTTAAAAGCATCAAATTTAAGAAAATAAAAAATAATAATTTACTCTTTTGAAAAATATTATTACAAATAGGAGAATATGATGATGTTGGGTTTTTTTTTTATAAAAAAAATAAAAAGATAGAATTTAATGAGAAATTATTACATTCAAATTACCAAAAATATAAATATCGTTGAAGGCATTGGATGCCTTGAGGCTAAAAGAAGTTGGTCAAATCCCATACGATAGAGTTGTTAAAGAATATATTGCAAGGGTTATTAGAGTGGAGGTTATGGATTTAATTATGGATTATAATATAATAAAAATAAATATATGAAATTATAATTGAATATATATATACATATATATTATAAAAATTATGAGCATATAAATATGATGGAATTAAGAAAGCTTGACATGCAACACGCTTAGCAAGAGAGTAATTTTTGTTTATAATTACTGAATTATCCGGAAAAGCAAAACTAAAAGAGAATGCATTGTCCATGTTAGTTGCAATTTCTCTTGTAATCATTTGATCAGTCTAACAAATATCATTAATCAATAACAATTTTAGCATTTTAATACATAAATAAAAAGCTCAATTAATCATCATTAGCAGCCATTCTTTATATTTGTTTATCTAACAAATTTTTTTTTTTTTAAAAATTTCCAATCCACATGCAATCCACTCATTATATATATACATATAAAAAAAAATTAAAAAATGATGTTAAACTGATTATAATACTTTAATCGTAACGTAAATATAACTAAATATATTTTAATTTTACAATATTAATCTATTTCGAAATTCGATGTGTAAAATAAGGTTACTAATACTTATTATTTGTAATAAGATAAAATATCGAGATAGATTATTTTTTTGTATCGAGTAATTCAATTTAAATATTAAAATTTATTTAATATTATATATAAATAATTTTATATATTTATTAATGATATGATGACATCATATCCTTGTATAATATTTATTTGCTCCTTGAATTAAATTATTTAAATTTCATCTTAATTATTTTTATCTTCTGAATATTCAAAATGGGATCTAGTAATTTCTTGGAATGGAGAGAAAGACAATGTTAGGAAACCAAAATTCTAAGGTGTCATATACAATGTTCATGAAAGAAGTGGGAAATCATAAACAAACAATGATTGATACCCACATTCCTTGTGTAGACAAATCCATTCCCTTTGGATCCTATACAATCCCCCTCCCTCCTTTTGTAGCTTTGCTTACTTGCCTAAGCTATGTACACACCCACAAAAAGCAAATCACTAAATAAGGCAAGAAAAAAGAAAGAAAGAAAAACAAGAAGTTGATGATGATGATTCAAAGAAAAGTGAAAATGAAAACATTGTGGTAGGACATGAAATGGATGTGGGGACAGTCAAGTAATTTGACTAGTCAAAAAAACCATGGTCAAAGAAAACAAATTGCATAATAAGAAAATAAGAACAATTTTTTTAAAAAAAAATGGAAAAAGTAAATGATTAGAAAACTGTGCCATAGTTATATGGTACCATCTTCTACTAAGAAAAAGAATCTTCCTTTCCCACTATAGAATCTCCTTGGATTTGATTTGTGGTTATATTAATTTAATATTGTTTTTCAAGTTAAAATAACAGCATATTCTATTTTTTATTTTTTATTTGAATATTATTGTAAAGTAAAGCGTAATTTTATCTCCGAATTAAATTATTTATGAGATATTTAAAATTTAAATTGATAAAGATTCATTTAAATTTTTATTTAGTATATAAATTAAGATTAAGCTAGATAATATTTAATTTATTTAGAATTATTTATGAGCCTGTTAAGTTAACTTATTTAAGATTTGATTTTATTTAAGCTTGTAATACATACAAAAATTCAATTCTAATTTATTTTGATTATTAATAAATTAAACTTTAATCAGATAAAATTTAATTCATCATAAATTAATTAAAATTATTTTAATTATTTTAATATAAAGTGAATTCATTGATGAAATATTCAACACATGATACTCGATACATTTACCTATCATCCAATACAATATTAATTAGATTTAATAAAATGAACTAAAATGGTTATAATTTTTATAATTGGTATTTCATGGCTCATATTTATCAGCATTAACAATTTATATATTATAATGTTTTAATGTTTTTTAATTAGATTTTATAATTTTTATACTCGATTTTTTTATATTTATATTGTATTTATTCATTTGTATTTAATTTTTGCTTTATGGAATGAAAGGAGGATTATTATTATGCTGATAAATAAAGGTTTCCAAACTATAATTTAAATGCAAGAAAATCATTTCCACGTAGGAAATGAATGTGAAAACATAGAAACATGGAATACATAGAGATAGTGACAGGTGGACAGCGATTTGATATTTTAGTTAGTGAAGGGTCGGTGGTAAGAATGGGCCCCACTTTAAAAGATGTCTGACGAAACGCGTGGCATAAGAAAAATAGAGTAAATAAATAAATAAATAATTTAAAAAAGAAAAAGCGGCTACGACAAGAATATTTCGGTTTACGAGGTTTCAACGTACCCTCATCAGATACTTATGCTCTACTAACGGATGATTTTCAAGATCAAATATTCATGCACATGGATTTTATATATTTAATATTTATTTAATTACTTATAATTCAATGTTAATTTATTTAAATTTATTAATTTAAGGGTTAATTAAAATTATGTAGAATATAATATCAAAGAATTTATTTTAAATTCAATGATAAAAAATGGCAGTTTTTTAAAATATTATTAAAAATGTTCACTTATATAATAATATCTTTATTCCATAAAAAAAAAATGATGATTACTAATTAAATCATTTTTCTAGGTCATAGTTGGGTGTTGCACATAAAGATGGTGATGGGGTTACGGTGGGTATCTTTAGCATAGAGGTGGACCCCACCACGTCTCTCATGTTCATGGTGATACTTCTCCTCCCTGGTGAAGCAAAGTATAATCCTCTTGCCTGCATGCACGAACGTAGCTCAGTTAGTACTCAGATGGTAGATTTAATATCAAGGTCTAAAGTTTAAATCTCAGCAGCCGTAACGTGAGAGTTACACCCTTTGGGTGGGCTTCTTGTAGACACTAAGTACTTAACCTTCCATATAAAAAGGTCGCTGAGTATCGTGATTTACCTATTCACAATTGTTTGGGCTCGGGTGTGGGTGTCATTGGGGTGAGGGAATCACCTTTTTGGTATCAAAGTATAATCCTCCTTTCCTATCTGTCATACATAATTATAAGCCTTAATCATAATTTTAATCCGAAAACCACGAGGATTTATCTAGAGATTCTATACCCTCTTTCTTAATTAAATTCGGTTTACCACTTGATCCAATATGATCAAAACTAAAATTATGGACCTTAGCAAATATTCATGCAATAATTAATTTTTTTAATGATGTAATATATTTGTTTTAAATTATTTCATTTTTTCGTATTTTTGTTTGTAAGAGAGAGGAAAATGTCGGGGTTCGAACTCGAATCTTAGGAGGAAAGGAACGTGGTATTGGATGAAAGAGAGACATATAAGTTATAATGTGTAAGAAATTTAGAGGAGGAAGAGGGGAGAGAGGGGTTTGTTATTTGGGCACGTGAGAAAAGAATGAATACGGAGGAGATTCACGCCAGGCACGATAACGGTAGAGGACACAAAGGCACGTGATATGACTTAGGGGCGTCATGGTCATGCTTTTGGTAACGGATTTGGATTTGTCCGTTTCATGGATAAGGACACACATTTCACCCATCAGGACTACACATGGCCCCCATCGCAAACACCCACATAACAACAACAACCGTTATCATCTTATATATCCTCTCGTTATTTATTTATTTTAAAATAAAAAATAAAAAACATGTGCGAGTACCTCTAAATTAAGGGTCTCACTTCACCCTTAAATACAAATATCATGATTTTAAATGATGTAAAGTTTTTAATTACATTAAAATATTATTTAATTCTTATACATAATATAATATAATATAATATAAATGTACTATGATATAATTTAATTATTATTATATTATAATATTTAGATTAAATCATAAATGAAATATAATTAATATATTTATTTTAAATATCTGAAAATTAAATATATTTATTTATATTTTATTAAAAATCATTTTCGATATTGGGTCATAAATTTTTAATTTTAACAGTCAAATTTAATTCTTAATTATGATGTACTATTACTCGATCACAATATTTAGGTATTTAAATCCTTATCTTGATATTTTAATGTTTAGATTGAGTACGTTCAGAGTATTTGCTCTATAAATATAATTATAATAATTATATTAATCATTAATTCATTATTAATAATTGATTATAATGAAGAAATTTATTAATAATATACATATTTATATGTATTTAAAAATATATTAATGATTGATTATATATAAATATTTATTAACTTAAAATGCATAAACTCTTTAATCAATAAATTATACCATATTAAACTTTAAACATTTCAATTAGATGAGATATAAAAAAAATTATATTCCAATACTTAGATATATCTAATCAAATAGTATAAAGAATATAAATAGGAAGGAGAGAGTGTAGATATTGTCCTTGAATGAGTTTACTTGTTGGGATGAGGAAGGTGATGTAGCATGAAGCAGAGCCACATCCATTGGCGATGAGGATCCCAAATTCCTGGAACAGGCTTCAGCAAGAAGACGGGATGGAGCATTGATAGTAAGGTGGTGTTGGGTCTATCTTTATACGTCAAGCAATTGATTCAACGAATCCTTCTTGCTATATCCTTTTAGTGTTTGTGACGTAAATGAATTTCAACGACACCCATCTTCTTCATTTATCAGTTTTACGTGAGTTTCTTGAGTCATTAAGTTTACATGCATCCATGGCTACGACAACTCATGCATGGGGGCCAGGCCTCCATTAATATCAGGATATTTTTAGAGATAATTACCAAAATAATAATCCATTTTACTTTATATTTTCCAATTATACCATATATTTTTTTAAAATTTTATAAAAATAATATTTTTTACAAAAATATCAGATTTTTTAAAAATATTATCAAAAATAATTTAAACTTGAAATAAACCTTTTTATATGCTAAAAGTAAATATAAATGAAATTTTCAAAACATTATCTTTATAAATATTTCCAAAAAAATCCATTATTTTTTAGAAGTTTCAAAAAATCCTTATTTTTTTTAAAAAAAATCATCAATTTTGATAAATTTGAAAAAATCTCAATTTTTAGAATATTGTTTAATATAAATCTATCGTAAAAAATTGATATTTTTATAAGAAAACTTATTATTTTTATAAATTCTTTAAAATTATTGTAAAATAAAAAAATAAAATTCATTATTTTTATAATTATTTCTAATATTTGAAATTAATACAGATGTAATAATCAATTGAATCTCCTTAAAGAAAATTAGTTTCCAATAATAGTAAATTTAATTCAGATTTCTTTTAAATTATGAACTTGCCATCTGTCCTTATTGCATCAATTAAAATTTTTAACCTATTGTATTTAATAATAGTCTAAAAATATTAATTTTAAGACTGTAAAATCAATAGTTTATTTATTTATTTTTAAATAAAATAAATTCATAAAAAACAGATGAAGGAATCCTAATTTTATAAATATTTTTTTATAATAAATATATATTAAATTTTTATGTTAAATCTTAATTTTATAAACATATTATTTTTATAATTTTTCAAGAAATATGACAGGTTTTGATATTTTTTAAAATTTCCTTATATTTTTAGCTGTAAGATATTATTAACAGAAAGGAAGCCCAATCATCTGAAAATTAGGCCCACCCAACTCCGTCCAATTTCTCTGTTTATTAACGAAAGGATCTCACGTTAATCATTAAAAAAGATAAATTGCCAAAAATGGAAAATAATAATAAATAAATAATTTTAAAAAATATTTTCAAGAAATAATTAATATTTGTTTCGTAAATTTCTAACATGAAAAGTTGTATTTTTAAGGAAAAAATGCTATTATTATAAAAGTTTTAAAAATCATTTAATATGATTGTAAAATAAAAAGTAAAATTCGAAATCTTTTTTGTAGTTATCTGTTAAAAAAACGTTTTAAAACGTATCATGATCAATACATTTTTCTTTGTCCGAAAATAATAAAAAGATATTTTGATTTGCATTCAATAATATTATTATCTTAATGTTGTTATATTTTATATTTATCGAATTTCATGAAAATTAAATTAAATTTATTTAAATTCATAATAGATAAAATAATTTAATGAATTCAGTTCTGGTTCGACTTAATTATTAACGAGTCAAAATCATATAAGCAAAAACTAGACTCGACTCGAGCAGAAAGCAAAATATGCTTTCACATCGTAACAACTTTCATCACCATTGCCTCGTCTTTGCATGTGATTCTAAAAGCCGAAGTGACAATATACAAAGACCACAAAGAGTCCTATTTCCAGGTCCTGAACTACTAGCTTTATGCGGACAAAACTTCATGTGCTTGTTTCATGTGATGAATGATCCTCATTTACTGATCATAAGACTTGTAATAAGAGATCGAATCTCGGTCCGCATTGCAGCAACAGCAGCTGGAGTAACCTGCTCTTTCACGACGGAAAACCACAAACGACCCGGGTCTTTCTCATTGCAGTTTTCGTTCCAGGAGCATACGGCTCTTGCTATAGCAGTAACATATAAGCCGCAATCACATCCATTTACTTGCTGAGGTGAATCAGAAAGTTCCAAGTACTTGGCATGTGCTAATGCTTCTGATTCGACTATACGTCCTGCAACAGCTTTATAAAGCTGCAAAGCATGCCTTCTGTTCATACCCGAATAGCTATCATGATGAACAAAGATGTTAGAATTTCTGTCATATACAAGTAAGCTCCAATGTGATCCACCTTCAGCAAGACTTACATCATCATTATTGTTGACAGGAAAAATCACCAATTTTTTTTCTGGTAATTTAAGAGGTTGGATGAAATCTTTGAGACTCTCTGCATCAGGGCAGTTAGATATCCAAAAGGCAATTGAAGGTGGAAGCAGAAGAACGTCTTCTGAAGGGTGACTTGATGAAAGATAACTGAAGTAGAGCTCGATTATTCGATCGTTAAGAAAATATGGACCGCTAAGAATTTCCATGTCCGATTGCCTGAGAACCACATCATTATAGCTAAGAACCTTTTCATCAGATGCAGATCTTCCCATGATGCTGATTATCTGTATGTTCTGATGATGGAATTCACAACCAAGTCAGATTTTCAACCAGTTATACAGAGTCAATTCCATCTATATGAAACCAATTGGCAGGTTACAGACT
Organism: Dalechampia spathulata; assembly: GCA_948192965.1. Classification (NCBI taxonomy): domain Eukaryota; kingdom Viridiplantae; phylum Streptophyta; class Magnoliopsida; order Malpighiales; family Euphorbiaceae; genus Dalechampia; species Dalechampia spathulata. Next base: position 23,937 of record CANYBF011253821.1, on the reverse strand, counting down.
TACACCAGCATACAGAAACAGACTAGGCAAGTTAATTCCAGATTAGGGGTGACCAGTACCGAACCAAGCCAAAAAATCGAATTGAACATATTCGGTTCAGTTTTTAAAATTAAGAACTTTTTGATATCAAAACTGAACCAAACCGAAAAATTAGCTTAAGAAATCGAAAACTAAACCAAACTGATTTCATTCGGTTTTGGTTTTCAACATCAATAAGCCTCGGTTTCGAAAACCCTAAAATCAAACAGGATGCATACCCCTATTCCAAATTAACATTGCAACATATGATGTTCATTTTGTAGAAACATACAATTAACCATCAAAAGAGCAATTTCTGGAAGTAAAACTCATGATAAACAATGATGAATTCATGTTCTTGTTCATCAATTTCACAACATACGTAGTATTTCCCTCTCTGTAGCTTGTTTCCAAATAGTAGTTTACTACAGATTTCATATACAACTAGAAAACACTAGCATGAGAACAGATTATACTTGGAATCATAATTTAATAACAAATACAACGATGTTGTTGAAGCTCGAGGATGGCAATCAATCAAATCTAAAAAGAAAAAAGTAAATACCCTGTTCATCAAAAGAACATAAAAAAACTTTTCGCTTTAAGAATTCAGCAAACTGATCATAATTTACAATCAAAATTTGGCATCAACATCAATTATAATTTTTTCAAAAACGACCTAGATCGATAAACAAGAATATTGACCTGGAAAATCTTACACGATGCATAATAGATGACATATTAGAGATGAGGATGCAATAAACTACCTACAGAGCTAACGATGATTTTGAAGTGAAAACTGAAGTGCTCGGCTGTGATTACGGTGGCGAGGTTTAAGCTGATTCAAGTTGTTGGTATGAATGTTGGATTGGAATGGATGATGGGTCACTGAATTGGATTGGGCTGCTTCAGTCTGGACTTGCGAGCACCGTCCTGGAAAAGTCCAATCCGATCTTTTCTTATCAAAAGGAACATGCGATACTTATTCCTTAAAATTTTTTTTGGATAATTATTCATTTAATATATTATAAATTTAAAATTAAAAAAATATCATTTAATAATTATACTTTAAAATTTTATTACTTTTAATCAAAATAAATTTTAAAATTCTTAAATTACCCTTTCAAAAATATATTTATAAAATTAATCATATTTTTCTTTTTTTATATTGTTATTATTTCTTCTTATATTCTTACTAGTTCTTCTTACATTATCACTGCTTCTTCTCTTTCTACTGTTGTCACTGCTTTTTCTTCTTCTATTATTGATACTTCCTCTTCATCATTATCTTCTTTCTTTCTTCTCCTTCTTCTTCTGTTTGTTCCTCCTATCCTCATTTTATTCATCATTTCTTTTTAAATCTATTTTTTTAATTAATTGTTATATAATTTACTTTAATTTTTTAATTTTTAATTATATTTTTAATATATATTTATTTATCATATATACCATATAGTATTATATATTTTTATATACCATATATCATATGTCATATATATGGTATATACATATTTGCATATATCCTCAATAGTAAAAAATAATAAAAATAATAAAAAAAGAAAAAGTCTAATTTAAGATAAAAAGAAGAAGAATAATAAATAATTAAATTTACACAAGCGTAAAAAGAATAAGAAAATAAAGAAGAATAAATAATATACGAAAAAAAAACGAAGAAAAAATAACATATATAAATGAATAAAATAACGTATTGGAGGAAAAAGAAGAAGAAACATGAAGGATAAAAGAAAATACAGAGGAGAATGAAGTACTAGAAGAGGAAAGAGATTTTGGGACTGAGGAGAATGAAGGAGAATAAGATGAAAGAAAATTGAAGATTTGAAAATGAAAATTTGGAAAATAGAAAAATTAAAAAGAATAAAATATAAAAGTAAGGATAAATATGTAATTTAATTAAAAAATTGATAATATTTTAACAAAAAGTCAAATTAACATAAATTTAAAATAAAACTTTAAAATATGTGATACTTTATAATTTTACAATTTTTTTTACCTTCTAATCCCAACCTTTTTAATTTGTTAAAAATATTCATATTATTACATTATAATATTTATTTTAAATTTGTATTGTTAGTTTGATTTTCAAACATTAACCATTTATTAAAAATGTATAGTTTAAAATATATATTTTTAATAAATATAAATATTTAAAAATACATCATTTTGATTTAAAATATTTATAAATTTAATAAAAATATGTAAAATATTTAATATATAAATATTAAATTTTCTAAATATTAAAATTATATTAAATCTTATTTAATATTTTTTTAATATAATATTATAATATCCTTCATCATAATATATAAAGTTTAATATATAAAAATCTTAATTATATAAATTACATGTTCATACTTCAAATTTAATAAATATAGTTCATCAAAAAATTATATATTTTGTTTATAATTTTATAAATTAAATAAAATATTTCATGAAATATATATGTCTAATAAAATACTTTATTTAAATAATTCGGACACCTTACTTTCAATATCATAGTTTAATGTTCAAAACATACAGACTTGACAATGCACACATCATAACATAACAAGCTCCTTCCTAATACGAGGCTATTAATCAAACTAAGGAAAGCAAACTAATTTAGATGGATTTTTAAAATTTAATAATTATATTTTGTATATGTAATTTATGCAATTAAAAATCATATTATAAACAATTAATAATCATAGGCTATAAAAATACCATAGATTATAAAATATTTAAAATATCAAGAGCTAGCATTCAAATGTATTAAAAAAGGATTATAAATAATTATTTTTTTGTTTTTCTTTTTACTTTACTACAAGAACCATGTAACTCGAAAATAATAATTTGTACTTCTTTTAATTATATTAAAAAATAATTTTATATCATTAAATAAATATTGAAAATAAATATTTCAATCTCTCGAGTAATTCGAGATTTTTATTTGAAGATTGTTTTTAATTCATTTGTGCATTTTTTAAGTTTTATTTTGTCCTTCTTTGGTTAGAATTTGATATTTAATGAGAATAATTATAAAATAAAGAATTTAAAATTTTTCAAAATATTATTCTTCTTTAAAAATAACCATTTTCATATCACATATACATTAAAATTCCCTAAAAAGCTTAAATTAAATATTTTAAAATATATTATTTTTAAATATTTGTGAAAAATTATTATTTATATATATATATATTTTTTTTAAATACATCTTTCAAACATTTTTTAATAAAACGAGAGTAATACATATTTGAATGAAGTTTTTAAATTTGGCAATATAAAGGCAGGATCCATTACTAGAGTTTTTAGTGCAACTTTTTCCCATTTATTCATATATAATAATTATATGTTTATAAATACAATATGATGTTTAAATAAAAAATATTTTATCGAAGGAATACAAACAATTACGTATTATTACGATTTAAAATTTAAAATTATAACTAGTACGATATAAACTTACTTAATCTTGTTAGCCTTCTTATATTATTTATATGAGGTAATAAATAAACTAATTAAGATAATATCTTTGAGAATATTAAGCAATTATACTTTTAACATTATCATGATACAAACTTAATCCTTATACAACTTAGCTTTCCGTAATAATAACTTGTAAAATCTGAAACCGTAATGAATGAGTTTATATACAATTAGTGAGAAATTACGTAAGACATAAATTTAATATATGATTAATTTATTTAAATCAATCTCAATTATTTAAACATATATGCATAAAATAATAAAAATATATCTTAAATAATGAAATAAAATAAAAAATTTTATATATGAAACGTTAACTATAATCATTAGTTATATAATCACATAATAATGTGCACTATTTGTAGACTAAAATATAATATTAAATCTCATATATAACTCAATTCATCATATGTAAATAAATTTCATCAATAATATAAGTCATATTGATTTTATTATTACAAGCGAAAAACAAAAATATATCATCACAATTATAATTAAGTTTTATGTTATAATTTGTCTTCATATAATATAAATAACCATCATCACATTCATAACATAAATTTTTAATATTTTATAATAAATAAAAATAATTAAAAATATTATTTGAAAAATAAACAATAAAAAATGATTATCAATATTTGTTTGAATAATTTTATTCTCATTATCATTATTATTATTATTATTTTCCTTTGTGAGATGCAATAAATGAATAATGCATTTCTTGTATTTTTATATTTTATGAAATTGTATTTTTTATAAAATATTTAACAAGAAGATAATTATGCCAGAAATTAAATATTATAATATATGGATATTATTTATGAAAATTAGGTGACGTAAACTGGACTGCAATTTAACCGCAGGTAGAAGCCAACTCCCTGCCAATCACTCCCTCCAGACTAACTTTGTAAAAAGATAAAATAAAATAAAATAACAATTATTATTAATATTTATACTCATATATAAATATTGATTAAGAAAATATTTCTTAAAAAGGTAAGAATTAATCTATCTATATTTAATAACTTATTTTCAATTAAATAGCAAATTATTATCTATTAATTCCTTTTATAAATATTCAGTATTTAGATTTGAATTTCTTAATTTTTTAAATTATGATGTTATTATTTTTTATAATTATTTATATATATAATAATAATAAAAAATGTATTTTTTATTTTATATTTTTCTGGGAAAAGGACGGTGTGAAAGGATGAAAGCAATTAGATCTGAGTCAAAAAAACTTAGGAGAAGCACAAAAAAAAAAAAAAAAAAAAGTCAAAACAAACAAATTAAAAAATAACTTCATATTTAATTTTATTAATTATTAAATAATACTTGCATTATAATACTTTTCTGATACATAACGATCCACCAAAGAAAACCACTTTCTCCCTTATTCTTTCAGAAAAGATTTTGCTTTTCGATATGGTTTTCGAGAGAATGGACAAGTTTTTGGATGATTTACCGGCGATGGATCTGATGCGGTCTGAGAAGATGAATTACGTTCAACTCATCTTTCCTGTCGAGTCTTCTCACCGTGCCATCTCCTATCTTGGTGAACTCGGCCTTCTCCAATTTCGTGATGTGAGTTTCCGTTTATTTCCAGATCTGATTCGGTTTATGTGTAATTTTCATTTGAATTATGCTCTGTTTTTTTTTTTTTTTGTGAGTTTTTCTTAGTATAGTTAGGATTCATTGTTATTATTTATCACTATTATTGTTATAGATTTACTTAGTTTTTTTTGGCTATGGCAGTTAAATGCTGATAAAAGTCCTTTCCAGAGGACATTTGTTAACCAGGTAATTTTATATATATTCATTGAACTCTACAACAACTAACTCTGCATTTAGAATCTGCTAGTTTTTGATTTTTTTTTTATAGCAATTTCAGCAGTTACGAGTTTAGGATCACAATATATATCCTATATAATTTTTTTTATTGGATTTTGATGTGAACAACAACAAGGTCAATAGTAATGGTGGAAAATTATAAGTTGGCAAATGCCGTTGAACTAAAACTACTAGAAGTCTAGAACAAGAAAAATGAACGAAGTTGCGGATCCTTTTACTTTTTGGTTATTTTAATGTTTGAGTGATCTTATGACAGGTGAAGCGATGTGGAGAGATGTCAAGAAAGCTACGATTTTTCAAAGATCAAATCAGTAAAGCTGGTTTATTATCTTCTATACTTCCTGTTGTGGAACCAGATGTTGAACTGGAAGAGTTAGAGGTGCATTTACATGTCACTGCTCTTATACTATTAGAATTGCATTTCTTTTCTGTAGTAGTAACTAATAGGTTAGTACTTTGTACTTGATTACTATTTTTTGGGTATTTTTAACCATACTCTTTTTTTTTTTTTTACTTAACAATGTCAGTTACAACTTGCTGAACATGAACATGAGCTAATTGAGATGAACTCTAACAGTGAGAAACTTCGGCAGTCATACAATGAGCTCTTAGAGTTCAAAATGGTATTGCAAAAGGTAATATAGAATTCACATTTCTCAGTATGGTTCATGTTTTTCCATAGGATATGTGACCATATGCCTTATTATTTATTGATTTTCCATTAAATTCTTAATCTTCTGTCACCTGGAAGTTTTTCCTGGGATTTGGTTTGCACTGCTGGATGGTTGGCTCTGTTTTGAATGGATTATATTGATGAAACCTTGCTGAAAAACAGACATGTTGCTAGGCTAGAGGACTTGTAGTTAATGGTATTAAACAATAAATGAACTGCAGAAGAAAGAATTGACAGAAATCTATAGTTTACTACGTCCATTTGTTCACTTGTCCCATGTGGCATTCCAATTAATTAGTTAATTCATTGGATTCACTTCCTTTTTAAGTTCCTTTTTCCCCTTTTGAGTTAGCAATTTAACTATAGACTCATTTGATTATTTTAGTCAAGCCTATTATAAGGTAGGCCTTTTGTTGTTGTGCTGAAAAAATGTTCTAGATAAATGCTTTTATCAGCAAAAGAAGAATGCTAGATACTTGAGATGGATTTTTTAACCTGGGATCTCGGGGCTTGCATCCACAATTTTTCTTCCACATGTAACCTTACTTGTATCTTTTATTTTGAGAATGAAACTTACCATGCATCTGATTATTATTATTTTTATTATTGGTTTAGTTTATTAGAGAAGTGAATTTAGCTATAACTTTTTCCTGTTGAATTTCTTATTCTCAGTTATTTTCTATCTTATTTGGGGCAATTTCAGGCAGTTGGTTTTCTTGTCTCAAGTAATAGTCATGCAGTTGCAGAGGATACAGAATTAAATGAAAGTGTGTTTACAAATAATGGTTACAGCGACACGGCAACATTACTTGAACAGGTTCTTGCCATTGTTCACTATACCTTTTCAATTTCTTAATGCAAAAGCTGTTGGTTATTTCTGTTATTTATGCATGACATCTTATGAATGTTGCAGGAACTGAGATCTGTGCAATCAAACCAATCTGGTTTGAGATTTATCAGTGGTATTATACCAAGATCCAAAGTTCTGAGATTTGAGAGGATGCTTTTTCGTGCTACAAGGGGCAATTTGCTATTCAACCAAGCACTAGCTGATGAAGAGATCATGGATCCTGTATCTGCTGAAATGGTTTCTTCCTTTCTATGCTGTCTGTTCCCCTGTTTGTTTCATGTTTTTTTTTGTTCTATTTTCTGGTAGGTCTCAGTGCTATTTGGTGACTTCATATGCCACATGTTGCACTCCCTTAATTTGTTATTCTTGTGGTTTACAAACTTTCGTGATTCTAAGTGGGAGTAATTGAATCTTGTGCATCAGTTTGATTTTTTGTACTTCGCATTTGCAGGTTGAGAAGACCGTATTTGTAATTTTCTTTTCAGGGGAGCAGGCAAGAACAAAAATTTTAAAAATTTGTGAAGCATTTGGGGCAAATTGCTATCCTGTCCCTGAAGACATGACCAAACAGAGGCAAATAACTCAAGAAGTAAGTGCTGTTTTGATGATGCCTTGCTATGAGTTAAATCTACTGTGCTCTTGTTTCCTTAAATTTTGGGATTTTGATGTTAGGTTTTGTCACGTCTTTCGGAATTAGAAGCCACATTGGATGCTGGAAATCACCACCGGAATAAAGCCCTTACTTCCATTGGGTTTCATCTTACAAAATGGATGAAATTGGTAGAACTTCCTGCATGCATACTTCTCTTGCAATTGTGTTTACTTGATCAATGATTAGCAATTGAGCATTGCATGCGGCACTGGCTCTACTTTTCAGGTTAGGAGGGAGAAAGCTGTATATGATACACTGAATATGCTTAATTTTGATGTTACAAAAAAATGTCTTGTGGGAGAAGGCTGGTGCCCTGTGTTTGCAACAACTCAGGTACCTTGTACGCTGGATGATCATATTGGTCGTATGTGGATTTCATAATGTTTGTTTTTTTCATCAATATTTCAAATATTTTTTTTAGACCCTTGCAAGCTTATATTATCTCAACAGACATGCTATGGTTGAACAGATACAGGATGCGCTACAACGTGCAACATTTGATAGCAATTCACAAGTGGGCATTATTTTTCATGTGATGGAAGCTATTGAATCACCTCCTACATATTTCAGAACAAACCGCTTCACGAATGCATTTCAGGAAATTGTTGATGCATATGGGTTGGTTCTCTAATGTCTACAATGTGATTTGTTCTTGTGTGTTTGACTTTGAATTTGGAGCTCCATAAACCTTGCATGAGAAGTGATCATTATTTGGTTTGTGAAACATTTTAAGCAATAGCTAATATATTTACTTCATAAGTATGTGAGCTTTAATAGTAATGTAAACAACTGCGGGAGAGCTCATTTTGATACTGCAAGGTGTACGCATGATATTTCTTGCTCATAAGCATGAATTTTGACAAACTGCGCATGATATTTCTTGCTCACAAGTATGGATTTTAACAAACTGTTATGTGGTGATAAGGCTGTAGGATTTCACTGTTCTCAGTGTGTACTTAAATCCTTTCTCTTCTGGTTGATACAACGTGTTCTTTATTTAGGCAAATATATTTTAGGTCTCCGGAGTTGCTTTTTAGCTGATGAAATTGTATTTTGTTTTTGTATCCATCATATATTGAGCTGCTCAAGGAACTAATGCAACAATTGATTGGCAGTGTTGCTAGATATCAAGAAGCAAATCCTGCTGTTTACACAGTTATTACCTTTCCGTTCCTTTTTGCGGTAATGTTTGGGGACTGGGGTCATGGAATATGCTTGCTGATAGGAGCATTAGTCCTTATAGCTCGGGAAAGTAAGCTCAGTTCTCAGGTATGATTGCTTCAAAATTATGTGTTAGATGTTTGCTAATTATCATGTTTGTGATACAAACTGATGTACTTCTCTGGTGACTAGATGATTTTCATGAGTCAAAAGATTATTTTATTGAGAAAAGTTAATGGAGAAGTTATGCTTGACAAATAAATTTTCTAAATGCACTACCTTTGAAAGAAGAATGTGGGGTTTAATGATTAGTAAAATCAGAGAAGAGCTGTGCAAGTATTTATTTATGATGATAGTCTTTCTTTCTTTTCTCCCTGAAAATGTTGACATGTTTTATAAGCTGTTGCTGGTATATCAATTCTTTTGGATTCAACAATTCATACACTTGACATCGACCCTTATATTGCATATGTGGTCAGAAACTTGGAAGCTTCATGGAAATGCTTTTTGGCGGCCGTTATGTGCTTCTTTTAATGGCATTTTTTTCGATTTACTGCGGTTTGATTTACAATGAGTTCTTTTCTGTTCCATTCCACATATTTGGCCAATCTGCTTACAGATGCCGTGAGGGCAATTGCAGGTACATGTATTTCCTTTTACACTTCCATGTTTTATTTACTAAAAACATTATTGCTGGTCAACGTGTGAGTGATGATCTCCTTTTCAACATCTTGTCTATTATCACGATTGTTAGAGTGTTGTTCTAAACTATATTTTCTTTTGGGTTTATTACTACATCTTTCTTTAGCATTTCTCTTTTAAATTCTGAAATGAAATTGTGTTTTGTCAACATACATACACATGCAGTTTCTGTATCAAATATTGGCAGATTATTGAAGCTTCCTTTCCGGGGATGCTTTTATTTTCTTCAGTAAAGGGTAAAAGAATACAGAATTAACCTGTATTCTATTAAAATCGTCCATGCACCATTCTCAAAGTTAATTGGTTTTCCAAAAGCAATGGATGAATTTTCTTTTAATATTATTCCATATTTGATTTTGTTATTATTAAAATTAATCTGAAGGCAATTGGTCAGAATGTGAACCACATTTTTACCCTTTTTGGGGTTTTTTGGACCATATTTTTGTTTTATCAGTCTTTATTATCTTCTTGCATGTTCATAAAGGCTTTAGTTTGTCTATACTATTCCATATTAATGAAGGCTATAGTTTTTCTGTGCTACCAGGTAATGATCATTATGGATTTTTATTGATTTGAGTTAGATGTGATGTTGTTTGGCCTGTGTCTTTTGATCAGCGATGCATATACGGTTGGTTTAATCAAATACCAAGATCCATACCCATTTGGTGTAGATCCCAGTTGGCGTGGAAGTCGTTCAGAACTGCCCTTTTTGAATTCTCTTAAGATGAAGATGTCAATATTGTTGGGTGTGGTGCAAATGAATGCAGGAATCATATTAAGTTATTTCAATGCACGCTTTTTTGGCAGCTCACTAGATATAAGGTTCGTTTATTGTCTTGCTTCTTAGTTGTGATGTTAATCTAAAATGAAATAAATACACAATGAAACTCATCATACCTTTGGTTTTAGGTATCAGTTTGTGCCACAGATGATCTTCCTGAATTCCCTCTTTGGGTACCTTTCACTCCTCATTATCATCAAATGGTGCTCTGGTTCACAGGCAGACCTTTATCATGTGATGATTTACATGTTTTTGAGTCCTACTGATGATCTTGGAGAGAACCAATTGTTTTGGGGCCAGAGACCATTGCAGGTATGAGACCAACAATATTATCTGTTTTTGCGAACCACATGTATTTGTTAATTTTAATCATGGTGAAATGATGTTGAATTTTGCAGATCGTATTGTTGCTTTTGGCTATGGTTGCAGTTCCCTGGATGCTGTTTCCTAAACCTTTCATTTTAAAGAAGCTCAATACTGAGGTACACACAGACATTTGTTCCTTCTTTATGCTGTTTTCCTTGTTTCTTGGAACTCAAATAAATCTTACTGGGATTCCTCTTTAACATTTCTTTCTTGGTGATGCATATAGAGATTTCAAGGACGCTCCTATGGGCTTCTTGAGACTTCTGAGATTGATCTTGATATGGAGCCTGGATCTGCACGACCACATCATGATGATTTTAATTTCAGTGAGGTGTTTGTACACCAAATGATACACTCCATAGAATTTGTGCTTGGTGCAGTCTCAAATACAGCATCATACCTCCGGCTTTGGGCATTGAGGTGCAGCCATATTTTCTGCTATTTTGGTTCAACTTTCTTTCATTTTATATTTGTTGGGTGTGAACATATGGTTTTGTTACAGCTTAGCACACTCGGAGTTGTCAACCGTTTTCTATGAGAAGGTCCTGCTCCTAGCTTGGCGGTATGTAATTTTATCTTCAACATGTGCTGCATGTTATATTCTACCTCGTCATTTCATGCCTCTTCATGTATTTCTTCCTTGTCTTGTTATTCTAGTTGTCAATGCCACCCACAACTGCATATTGTTCTATTTGTCCATCGAATATAAGTATCAGAAACTAGAAAATTGTATTCTAACTTTCTTGATTGATCGATTGGCATTTGCTGCTATTTCTGTAAAACAAATGCAGGCTGATTTGCAATACACGATAGGTACTTCAATTAGTGCATGTAGTTTCATCGTGAAGCTCTACAATGTTGTTGATATGCTCGTTCATCTGTTTTTGTTTTTAATTTTTTAATAGTTTCTGAGACGTTAAATGGAGAGAATGTTTGAATGTGGTTCGTCCGTTGTCTTACATACAGTGGAGCACAAGTTTGATAATGCAATATTGGATATTACAAGAGGAAATATTAATTTCCACAGAAAATTGACTTTGGAATGGCACTGACTTTAGGTCAAACAACCTAATAAATCCTTACCAACTTAATTGGGATAAGTTTTAGTATCGGAGTTCAGATATTTATTCATCTGCCTGATGCATGAATCTCGATAAATACTCTGTTAATAAGAGAGGATATTTCTGTTACAGGTATGACATTCTTGCTGTGCGGTTAGTGGGGCTTGCGGTATTTGCTTTTGCCACTGCCTTCATTCTACTGATGATGGAGACGCTCAGTGCATTCCTACATGCCTTGCGTCTTCACTGGGTAGAGTTCCAAAATAAATTCTACCATGGTGATGGCTACAAGTTCAAGCCTTTCTCATTTTCCTTGATAACTGACGATGAAGATTAATCCAACTTGCACACATCCCTGTTCTCGATTTGCATATGAAGACGCAGCAAATTTTTAGAATGCAACAGAATTTATAACAGTAGCGATCGAATTTGCAGAGGTTAGCTCCTTCATGCTGTGAGATTAAGCTTCGGGGGTTTAACTTAGAAAATTGAACTTACTGACTTATAATTCTTTTGGGTTTGGCGGTATATATATATAAAAAAAAAGAGTCTGCTTACGGCCATGTAAAGGCAATAGCAATAGATGTTGTATTCTTCTGGGAAAGATATAAAGAGAGTTTCCTTTTTCTATTTCCTTTTCCCGTAACATCTTTTTCTATTTGGGGGGGTGGTGTAATTTCAATACATCATGTAGGTTTTTCTTTTGTCTTTCCCTTTTCTTTTCTGGATAGAAAATGCAAATGGGATATTGATTTTATAAAGCTGCAAGGACAAGGCTGTGGGTTTTGCAGGGAATGGAGCCTTTCTGCTCATTTTGTACGCTTGATGTTCTGAGGCAATGGCAAATGCTACCCTTTTATTCCAATTTTGTAAACTAAATTCTTAGAGAACTTGGAAGATAATGACCGATTCTGTTTACCGTTCTTGTATTAGAAGAGAACATGGTCGTCTTTTAGTTGTAGTCATTCACAAACGATAAGGGGATCCTTTATTTCAAGTTTATTATACAAATAAGTTCATCACACGTGTCCATTTTCTTCTGGTTATTTTTATTTCTTTGACCTCACAAGAATGGAAAAGCGAAATAGAATCATCTACGTGTCCTGATAGGCCGAATCTGATACCCTCTATTCATTACATGTCCAAATTACAGAGACTTGTACAAAATCAACTGATTTCCTAATAATTATGGATTTATACATGAAAGACATGAAATCATTTCAATTATCGCCAGGATATATAAATCATTATATTTCATAATGTACTGATCAACGCGGTCCAATGATCCATCCTGAAACAACAAAGAAAATGGAAAGGAAATTCTAACAAATATATCATGAAACCAATTTAATTGGTCCCTCTTGTTGCTTTTTTATTTGATCCTCACGGCTTTGCTCTGGACTCCACCTCGTTACCGTGCGCTCTTCAACAGAGTATCCCTCTATACATGACGGGGCAGCAGAACCATAACCATTTCGATCGACGCGAAGAATCAACAATGTTTTTGCAACACTTCCACAAAGCCTTATCGTGCAGTAAAGATCAGACCATACCCTTAACCTCCCATTTCCATCAGCATCTTCTTCTGATAAAACCACTACAGAATACTCGGAATGAACCAAAGATGGGTGGTGCCTATACGCAACAAAATCCACACCATATTGTGATCCAGGCCTCACGACCCAGTTTTTCATCCGAAGATGAGAATATGCCTTGTAAGAATCAGGGAAATTTTCTTTTCGGGATTTCATAAATTGCCATAGCTCTGTGTCATTCTTATGACCATCATTATCCCCAGTAATCTTGATGCATTTTAGATCATGATATAAATAGTATGCTTCCTCTAAACCCAGTTGAAACCATTGCTTATTCTTCTCGGCTGTAATCATGGGTCGTCCGAAACATGCACGAATAAGAAGATCAGTTTGTTCGGATCCGACTGCAAGCAGCACACTGCATCCTGAGAGTAATCCATAAGCATCAAATTGAATTAGAGAAGCACAAAGCTGAGAAACTATCTGTGACATTGGCTCTGCGAGAGCTTTTGCTTCAGACCCCTTTCCTTTCCACCTTGGTTCCATAACTAAGCCTACAAAAGAAAAGGAAAAATTAAAATAGCTAAATGATTCACGTCCATGTTTGCTCAAGCTCCACACCCTCCATGGAAAAGAAATTGCGACAAGGCTTCTAATTTTAAGATTTGAGCCAATTCCAATTTTCAAATACTAACGTATGATTATACATTGATATTGGCTATAAATGATTTTCCTTACAAAAAATTGGCCACTTAAGCAAATTATCAAACAGTAAGTACGCATCCAGTCGTACAAATAAAGCAGATCATAAGAGTTCCAAACAATTTCTTTTTAAGAACAACGAGGATTGGTTATTACTTTTTGTACGAGGCAGAATAAGAAAAATTATAATATTAGCAGCAGCTTAAGAAATGGAATTAGCGTAAGCAAAACACCACGAACAAATATCCAAACAACAAAACAAAACCCAAGCAAACCAAATACAAATTGAGATAAGAAATCCAACTTGGAATCGAATAAGGGAGGCAATGTAGGGGGAAACCTAAATCAAAGATATGCGAAAAGACAAATCAATCATAAAGCAGAAGCAACAACATTTCTTTTATGTTAAACCGCCTCAGGGTGATTCCAAGTCTCCCACCTGTACAAGTCAGCAGATCATATGGGGGGTATGAAGCTAATTTAGAATATCAATTAGGCGCAGGCATGAAGCCAAGCGGCAGAGTTTTACAAAATCCTGAAACCTGAATCAACCGGTGGATCCAATTTTTGAAGTGGAGATGCACAGATGCCTCTGCTAATGCAGATTTCATAAACGGTGGATTCCTGCCAGAATACTGAACCCGCCCTCTTTTAATTTTTTTTTTTAAAAAGCCTTAAAAATTTATAATGCTACTAATTTCTAGTTTCACTAAAATTAAAAAAATATTAATTATTTTATTTTAAAAAATAAATGTAAATATATTTATTTTATTATATATTTATTTTAATAATTTATTATATTATTATTTTACTAAAAGACAAAGTGAATTATAATTTAAAGGATAAGAAAATAATATTTTAAAAATTAAAATTTAAAACATAACATTTAAAAAATATTTTTGAATGAATTTTTGTTTGATAAAATTTATATAGTTTAAATTATATTAATCAATATTAATATATTAAAATATATTTAATTTTTTGAATAATAAATATTAAAACTAAATATAAATTATATCAAAATAAAATTTAATTTATACAACAACATTTTTTTATTATTTTAAAATCTTAATTGATTAAATAATCATTAATGATCTATATCATATTTTAAAATTAAAATATTTAATAATATTGGTGTTTTAATTGGTTATTTAATATAAAATAATAAAAGGTTAAACATTAGAACTTTAAAAAGCTTGTTAGGTTATTAATTTTAATAAAAATTTATTTAAATATTTAAGAATTAGTATTAAAATTATATTATCAAATAATTTTTAAAAAATAGTATTTTAACTTAATTAAAATACTAAATATTCCATAATTAAAATAAACTCACTTTCAATTTCATTAAAATTTTAAAAATATAATTATTTTACTTGAAAAAATAAATTTAAATAAATTTTTTATTATATTTTTAATTTAATTATAAAAGAGGATAAAATTATTTGGAAAGAACCGAAAAAAAAACCTAAAAACAACCCAATCCTCAATTAAATATATCTAATTTAATTAATTTTAATTGAATTCGGGCTATGATGATTAGAATTAATTAACGCTTTAAGTAATATTAATGTTTTAATTTAATTAAAATTATTATTTTTTTAATGGTATTATTCGATCACATTTAAAATGAATTAATATTAAATTAAAAAATATTTAATTAAAATTAATCCTTTTAATATTTTATATTTATTGATTTAATAATTAATTTAAATATCATTATAATCAAACATATTAACTTTACAAAATATCCAAATAATGAAATATTAATAATTAGGAATTAACAACAATTTCATGGAACATAATTCAAATTAAAATTAAAACATGATTATTATAATATTTAAAATTTAATAGATTTTAGCAATTAAATTAACATTATACTAATTAGTCGGGACCTAATTAATGCTAAAACAGAATAGGAGAATTTGTATTAATTTCAAATTCACTTTACATTTATTTTCCATTTCTACGTACTTTATTAGGAATTAACTACAATTTTCGAGGATTTTCATGTTCTATTAAATCCTGATTTCGATTATTTTCCCTTTCGGATTATAATTCTTTAACATATATCACACATCAAATCTGCACAAATATAAGGATATTGATCCCACCAACGTTTCAGCTTCTGGGTTTTCTTTTGTTCTTTTCTTTAATCAATACAAAATCTTGGAGACGCCATTGATACCCTCATCACCAAGAAGCTTTCAAAACCCTTCAATGGATTCTTTTGTTAGCTTGCAAGAACTTGCCAGTTTTTACCATATTGATCGTCAGGTTTATGCCAAACTTGTGAGGAATCTAAGCTTTGATCCAAACCTTTCCAAGAAAATTGTGGCCTTCTGGTATTGGCTTGAAAGAAAAGGGTGTAAACACTTCATCAACAATGCGTTACACTTATCTAATGCACAGTTGTTTGGTGTTGCCATGGAGACGATAACTTGCTTGGATTTTTTGAATAGAGATTGGAATTTTGTCTCCATGAACACCTTATCGTTACCCTACATACATGCTATTGTCAGCCAAGGTTTCTCTTTCCCACAAGTTTATGCAGATAGAGAAAACTGCATACTTGCGATGGAAAACTTTTTGAAGAAAGTGTGTGATAAGGTATTTTTTGATAGAGATGAAACAAATTCGGTAAATGGGTTTCAATCTGAGCCTCTTGTGCCTGTTGGGTCACGTCAAGTTGATCAGACTGATCATGTTCGAGTCGCCATTCCTGGTAGAGAAGAAACTCGAGATTTTCGTCAGGATAGACATGAGAATGAAGATGGGTGCAATTCACAGATGGTAGCTACTGACCAGAAAGATTTAGGTGTTGGTGATACCGATAGAACCTTGTTCATTACCTTTTCTAAAGGCCATCCAATCTCAAAAGAAGAGCTTGGAGATTTAATAGAGAGGTACATCTCAATCCTGATCAAATTCTTGTTCATATGATTTTGATGGTTCATTTTGTTTGTTACTGAATTCCTTTTTAGGACGTATGGGGATTGTGTAGAAGCCATCCATATGAGAAGTGAACCAGAGCCTCTGTTTGCTCGTGTCGTTGTTAACTCTGTTTCAGTAATGGAAAAAATTCTTCGGGGCAGAAGTATAGTCAAGCTCAGCGTTAATGGAAAAGATGTTTGGCTCAGGCATTTTATCCCTAAACACGCAAGTTAGTAGCAGCAGAGAATGCTGGAAGTTTTGCTGATATTTAGATACGGTTCTATACAAATTATATATATATATATATATATCTGTAAAAAGATGACAAATTTAAGTACTTCTGAGTTAATTCTCCTTTAGATTTTTTGCCTTAAAATCTCTACTCTGGAAGGATCAATGAGCACAATGTTGCCGGATGATCCTATGACAAAGCTTCTTCCTCATCTTTCTGAAATGAAAATTCCAGGATTTTACTCTTGATTAACTTGATCGCATCAGAAACTGAAGTTTTCTTGGCAGATCTGTCAACATGCTGATGGTTGTACGACTTGGCATAAACTATGTAATAAACAAAATTGATGGTTCGTAATCCCACCATTAACTAATACACATTATCAATCCTACCATCGTCTATATTATTCGGTAACCAGCCTGTTACCCTTCGAAGAACAGCAATCAGAGCCGTGCTTAGGTAGAAAGATACACCAACGATGAAAGAAATTATAGCGGTTCCTGTACTACGGAGTGAGACTGGAAATTCCTTACAATACAGAGCTACTTGTCCTGGAAAATGAAATGCTTCTCCAATTCCAACTAGTATTAGTTGTGGAAATAGCCATAAAGCCGGCATCTGACTATCCTGACGCTTGTCAGAGATTCTTAATCTCCTTGACTCTACCACAGCTGAAACCACCACACTTAGCACGTGAAGTACATGGCCGAATCCTACTATTTGGAAAGGGATTGGAGATTTTCGCACCAGTATCTGCCAGAAGGGACTGAAAATCCGATCGATGAGGGGGACGCTAATGGAGTTAGTGATTTGAACGAGGACTGAGATAGACCCAGCTGGAATTCCGAAATGTTTGCTAAGGCGACGATCCATAGCTAAAGCTTGGAGAACCGTCAAGCTAGCTTGAACGGCTATCGGAATGGCTACAAATATGTTGGATGACAATATCGGGAAAATTCTGATCAGGGTTTTGAAATCTTTTACTTGCTGCGCCGAGCAGATTCTCCATGGTCTTGAAATGGATCCATCAGGTTTGATATCATCTTCTGTTTTCATTGCAGCTCGATTGAAAAACCTGTTTCATTAGTTTATTATAAATTATGAATAGGATGACTATTTTCATAGTAGAATCTGTTACCCCAATTCACACTTCTCTTCTCAATTTTTTTAATACCAAGACATACACGCACACGCACACGCACACGCACAGCATGTTATATTACCACATTGTATCGCAAAATCTGTTAAAACCTGAACTGCAGATTCATACCTGAAGTTCTCTGTTAATGAAGCAGCAATCTCTTTTCTATTGTCATCTTTCTCATAGTAATAATCTTCCTGACAGATGATCTCAGGATTTTCCTCTTTCTTATAGCAGCAACAGCCACTCGAGCTAATCCTGTAAACGGGCTTCCTGCTGGCTTGTCATGCCTATAAAATCGATTTCAGACGAGAAAAATGACTAAACCAATGAGATTAGCAGAGCCCAATTCCAAATGCCCAACTAACGTCCTCTTCTACGAAAACAATGGCGGTTGCACCAATCACTGAAGAAGAATACAGGGTGAAGAAGAAAAACTAGCTGGAATATTTATTCTGATCATCAGGTTTATCGAACTGGTTTGCACCCATTGTTGCCAATGCATGTCTTGATCTTCCAAATCCTACAGATGTCAGAATCAAAGATCCATATACTGTATACTGGAATCCTGACGGGGCCTGGCATAAACTTGATCCTATTTCACAAGCATTAGGCTTCAAGGAGTGAAGTAATGAAGTTAAGACCAGCAGAACCAGTCCCTCATGATCCAAATAAAAAAGAAAATCCGTTTATTATTCCTTAAATGGATAAAAATATTCTTTTACCAGAAATGAGATGTAAGAAGTTACAGCGATAACGGAGAAATTGACAAAGAAAGAGTCGGCAACTATAGCTCCGACAAGAGGGAAGACATTGTTGCCGCCAGTAACCGCATTGGAAACCTGAGCAGCATTAATGCTTTCGAAACTAAATTCTTCAATAAGATAAACAATGATGTTGGATAGGTACCCAACACCTGCAAGCGTCAAACCAACCATGGTGCCCTCCAGTTTCAGTGCCCGAAAGAAGAACAGCCAATGCCATTTTCTTAGAACTAACTATGAGTAAAGAGAAGGGTACCTGTGATAAAAGGGAAGGTGATCCAACCCCCTCGTGATCTGGCATTGGAGCTTGACAGATTTGCTTCAGGATCAGCAGAAACTCCTGATTTATCCATGATGGAAGAGCTTGAAGTTGCTAGCTCTGAGTGTGGTAACGTTGGGAAGGATGATTTTTGTACAATACAAGGTGGGAACTGTGACTAGTTGCCAACCAATGACTGACTTGGGTAGTCCATGTGGATTCATCCTACTTTTTCTATTCAAAATATTTTATTCTTAATAAATATGGATTATTTTTCTTAATACATCCAATTCCCCAAACATTTCACCAGTCACCATCTTATTTAAAATATTTAATATATTTTTTTTAATTATATGTTATATTATATATAATTTATCAAAATCAAAACAACTTTTAATATTTTCTAATACTAATTTAATTTAAACTAAATAATTTATAATATGTTAGTTTCATTAAAATTTATAAATATAATTAAGAAATAATGATAATTTTATTTTTTTTATAATTCATAAATTCAAATATTTGTATATTTATCCTCAGAAAAGTAAAGTAAAGAATATAAATTAAATAATTTAACAAGTTAAATTCTGAAATAGTTTTTGGATTATTTGTTAAAATTTAAAATTTTGAAAATTAAATAAATCTAATTTATGAAATTTTGGTAAGTTACAATAATTTTGATTCAAACAAAATTAATTTAAAATTTAATAAGATATTTTTTTCTAAGATTTCTTAATAAATAAAACTAATAAATTAATAATAAAGTTTATGCTTCAGTTTTTCATTTTTAAATTTCATTATTCATTCATGAACTTATCTTTTTTAAATAAATGATGTATTATTTTTAATGTTCGAGATCGAATTTGAAATAAATATTGTTGGAACAAATAATATATCAAATGAAATTTTATTAGTTTAAATTTTATATATTTATTATTATGTTGAAGAATTTTAATAAATTTAATTAAATATGAATGAACTTAAAAATATGAATTTTCAAATGTTTTATTTTTGAAAAATATAATATATTATATTATTAATAATTAAATTTATTATGTGATTATAAATATATAAATTATATATTTAAAATTATATTATTATTAATTAAATTAATAAGTTAATTTATATATTTAAGTAAATTAAATATTATCTGATTGATTTCTTAAATGAATTTTTATAAAATTAAATTTTTAGTAGTAAAAAAATTGTATTAGGATTTAATTTGTTTTTTTTAATAGATTATGTCCTCTGTTTTAGTCAGCACTTCCTTTTTGGTTAATTCCATCCTGCCTCCTGAAAATACTACCCAATCCTAGATTTGATAATGATTTTTAATTATTAGATAAAAATATTTATTTTATAAAATTAATAATTGAATATTAAATAATATGAATATTAAATTTTTATCCAAGAATATATATTATTTTTTAAAAATTTAATTATTAAAAAATTTAAAATTTTTTGATTTGATATTTTAAAATGTTAAATATGGTTTTAAATTTTATTCATTCTAATTTTTTTAAGATGTAGAAATCATTTCAATAAATAAAAAATTAGGTTAGAAGTTTAAGACTTTATTCATTTTATATTATCAAAGCTAATTTAAAATTTTTAATATTTAAAATATTGATTTAAATAATAAATTAAATTAAGCATTATTTAAAAATTTTATTATAAAATGATCCGAGTTCACGTCACCTTCAGCTTTCATTGCTGCCCGAATCAAGAACCTGCTTTATGAAAGCTTGGTTAAAATTCAATCAAATTCATTAAGCCTAAATTTTAATAATTTTCGCTCTTTTTATCCAATCAAAAAGTGCTTATTGATATTTTAGATTACGTAAATTGAAACTTTATATACATGTATATACACACAATTGTTGATTTGCTTACAAGCATTAAGCCTGACATTCTGCCCACGAGAACAAGTGGGTTGACTTTTAACTTATGATGTGATTCCATTAACTTCTTTTTTTTCGTCCACGGATATGATTAATTGATCAAATCTTCAACATTCTATAAATTTATAAGCAGAAAAAATTGACAAGTTTTATAAATTTTAAAGGGTTTTTGTAAAAATACTGAAAAAAATGTGTGTGTGAATAAGAAAAATGGTGAAGGATCGTACCTGAAGCTCTTTGTAGCAGAAGCAGCTTCTTCAATTGCCTTGGAAATATTCGGATCATGAAAATAGTCCTCATTCCTGGAAGATAATGGTAGCTTTCTTTTCCGTATAGTAGCAACAACTACACGTGCTAAGCCTGTGTATGGACTTCCTTCAGGCTTGTGAAGTTTATAAAAACGATATCCGCCTAGAAAAATGGCTAAACCAATGAAGGTAGCAGCAAGATACAGCCCAAATCCAACTGCCCAGCTAATATTTTCTTCTACATAAACTATGGATGTAGTGCCGATTACAGAAGCAAAGTATAGGGTGAAGAAAAACCAGTTGAAATATGTATTCTGATGCTCAGGTTTATTGAATTGGTTTGCACCCATTGTTGCCAATGTAAATCGAGTACCACCGAACCCTGCTGAAGCCAGAAGCAAGGATCCGTATAAAACTGCATACTGGAATCCTGAAGAACCCTGGCAAAAACTAGACCTTGTTTCACAAGTTTCAGGCCTCAGGGAATTAAGTAGTGCAGTTAGGAGCAAAAGCACCAATCCCTGCATGTTGTAAATAGACATGGTAATCGGTCTGATTCTTTTGATATATATGGATATGCGTAGAAGTAGAAAGTAGAGCTAGTGGTGTAATTACCAGAAAAGAGATGCAAGAAGCTGCGATGATGACGGAGAAATAGCCAAAGAAAGAATCAGCAAGTATAGCTCCAAGTACAGGAAATACATTGCTGGCACCATTAACCACATTTTGAAACTGAAGTCTTCAATAAGATATACAATCAGATTAGCAACATATCCTCCACCAACAAGTGTCAACCCAGCAAGAGCCCCTGCATAAAGGGTGAAAGAAATTATCCCATTTATACCAAAACAGCAGGAAAGAGATTAAACAAGAGATACATACGGACCAAAGATGAAAGGGAAGGTGATCCAGTTGCCTCTTCTATTAGTATTGGAGGTTGAGATTTTGGCTCCAGGATCAGCAGAGAGCGATCCATCCATGGTTGCAGAGATCAGACCGGGTGTTGGGTGTAAATGTTGCTGAGAAATGGAGGATCTAGATAATGTAAAGCTGGTGTGGTGTGGGCTATTAATAGTCTAATGGTATGACACGAAACTGACATCCACCCGATTTTCCATCTTCCACTTTCTGCCAAGTGCTGGATAATTACTTGATTAGACGGATTTATGGAATTAAACTAATGAAAATATGTTATTTAAATTTAAAATTACATTTATGTTAATAATGAAATGTAATAAGTATTTAGCATTAAAACTAAAAAAAATCATTAATTAGATTTATAATACGCCATCATCTATCTGTATTGTAAGTTTGTATATGCTGAGAACAATTAACAGTACCAGGTTTTAGCAACGGTGATGATGGTAAATCCAACTTGCCACTAATACCAGCATTTAATGATTATTAAAAAGACTAGGAATTGGATTCTGATTAATGCTTTGATCATCTTTATTTCCTTTTTTACTGTATATTTAATTCAAATTTTAAATATTATTTATATGATAATAGTAAACTTATTTAGTTATTCATTTTTAAATTATATAACTTAAAACACTATTATATACTTTAATTTTATATTACATTCTTCATGATATTTAATTATAATTTGATTCATTTACCTTCATCATGAGATTATTAATATAAATCTTAAATTTCTCAATATTAAATTTTATCGACTTCATAATAAACTCAAATAAAAATAACATTATCTTTGATGTTATAATATTAAAATTTTAAAGTGGCAGTAAAAAAATTATTAAAGAAAAATATAATTAATAAAAATAGAGAATAGAGAAATAATTGAGATAATTTTTATATGCATAACCTATTACATTCATGAATGAAGGATAAATAAAGATCATACTAATAAACTAAAAATAATAGCAAGAATGTGAAAATGACACCCAAATTCTTAATCCAAAATTATACCAAAAAACCACTTCTAAAAATATATAATAAAATAAATTAACAATATTTTATTACATCTAAACCAAAAATTAAACCCTTGATATAATTATTTTTCTTTTATCTTTATTCTATTGTCTCAATCATGTCTATTTTTCCCTAGATATAAAAAATATTTTTAAAAAAAAATTATTTTACATTAATTGTTTTTTATTTTTTTAATAATTATTTTGACAACCCACTTTAGAGAAACATACATCAAACTATTTTTAAAATTAAAATCACCCTTTTAAAACATATAATATACAAACAAAGCACCTTACGTTATGCTCTTAATCTCTTTCATCTTCTAATTATATTTATATTAAAAATATAAGATATATCAAATTATTATTATCGTTTTTTTGTAAAATATATTTTATAAATAATTGTATAATCTTTTAGATGATATAAATTCATGCTGATGAATTTTCTATATCTATTATGATGCATTGTTATTCAATATTAATATATTAAATCATATTTTATTTCATTTTATCATATCATATACATATTAAAAGAGGGAAGAGGGGAGGGGAAGTGAAAATACAAGTCTACCCCTCCTCCTTTAATTTTAATAATTCAAAGATAAATATTATTTTTATAAATTTATATGAAGATAAATATTACTTTTTAAATTTTAATTCAAAGATAAATATTATTTTTTAAAATT